>BPLR01012116.1:0-40129 GCA_021605095.1 Caerostris extrusa
ATTCTCAATGGTCGAAATGCTATAGGAACATATCGGGAAAATGTGCATTTTGTTTGTGATTCCCTAGTGTAGCAAGTTATGCCGCATACACAAGTTTTCTTTAATTTCAAATAAAAAATTTATTTGATCAAAATCGTTTACATTTTTCTAAGCCGTCATTATTGGAATTTTCAGAACTCTTTGGTACACACAATTTGTCTATTCAATGCATAGTGTGCCACCTGGGAAACTAAACTCCCTGTTTTGTATTACAAGGATCAAATTGGTTTGTGAATATTTTAAATTATTTTTTTTATCGGATTACTGAAGAGCATTTGACGATATACACTAATTAGTATATATAACAAGGGGAAGTGAAGTGCTGTACTGCTCTAGCTCACTGTTCGTGCCAGCGTGTGCCTTCTGAAACTCAAACCCTTCTTTTTGTGTAAGTCTTAAAAAAAACTGTTTTGTTAGCAAAAGCATTTTTTAGAAATATATAGACTATTTTGGGTACAAAATTTTCTCATTTAGAAAGTAAGAAAATATTGGCAGCATGGAATTACATATCACATAAAAAATAAAATTTAGGTTTCTTAAAACTTATAAATTGTAATTTAGAGATACAAAAATAGTACTAAATTGTATTATACAACAATTACATAACATTGTATATGCTTATAAGGTGATTTTATTTTATTTTTCAAAAAGTTTTTATTCTTAAATAGTTAATTTTGTTCAGCACGTAGAAGTATATCTTTAAAATACTGTAATTATGTATATTATAACTGTCTCGGAAATAAAGGATATTTAAATCTAAAAACTATTATTTCCATCATATAAAAACATAGTTTTAGAACAGTATGAATTATAATAACTAAATTCTGAAGATTGTTCAATGTTTGAATTAAATAAGGAAAATATATAGAAGAGTTTCTTAAATAGTTAGTTATACTTGTACTGTATAGTAGCATAGAATACATCGTGATACTTGAATTTTTTTTCCTTGTCTGCATAAGTTAATTGCAAATATTTTTCTTAAGGTATCGAAAAATAATTTTTTCAATAATGGTGATGAATAATGCTATATAACAAGATTAAAATCTGTGTGTTTAAATATATATGGGGTATCGATTTAATAAGTCAGGAAAATTACACAAAAAAATTTTCATGGCTCATTATATTTTCAATAAACAAGAAAAATAAATGTTTGCATACACATATAAAGTTAAAGTAAAAAGATATTTAGAAAATGATGGTTTATATTATGGAAAATATATAAAACCTTTGACCGGTTTAAATTATATTTCTATTTTTGGGAAAGATTAACAGTGCTCTTGAATTACTGCAAAGCAAATTTGGACTTATGTTGTAATATTAATGAGATCATTTGATTATTTAGATAACGGTATTTTTTAAATTAATCAGATTTCTAATTTAATTCAAATATTACACATCTAAATAAATTTTTAAGGATGATTTTCTTTGTGATTAGAAAAATAGTATACAAAAGTAATAATTTCGTTTTTATTACCATTAATAATTGAATTTTCCTCTACAGCAAGATAAAATATCTTCTTTGGCGAAAACATAGAAAAGAGATTTTAAAACATATTAAATGATTTTACATATATTTTTTAGCTTCAGTAACATTTAAATGTAAATATTTTTCTACCTGTACATTGAAAATGCTCTGTACCATATAATCAATAAAATCTGTCTTAAGTTATAAAGTGTGAAGTATATTTTTACTGATTCTCTTTATTGAGCCGTAACTTTATTTTCATGTTATCCAAATTTTCTTTTGCTATAGGTTAATTTTTCTATTGAATAAACGCAATAGGGCTTTATTAAATGTACCAAAATAAAAAATCAGGAATACGTTTGATATTTATTTAATTACTATATTCATAGAGAAATCTCAGATAAAGAGAGAAAAGTACATCATATTAAACGATATAAGAAATGCATTTAACTACTTAATGTTTATCTGAGGCATTGATATAAATAACCATCTTAATATTTTATTAAGAAAATAATATCATGATTTAAAATTACATGATTGAGTTTCATTTTTTAATAAGATACAACCTAGTCAAATTTCACACTGTAATAGAATATTTTTTTTTTGAAAATATGGAAGAAAAATACGACATTACCCAAATGATGAAGATGGAATGATGAAACTTAATTTAAATGTTAAAAATGTTATTTAATTTCTTAGAATTATTTTTTTTTCCATGCTCAAAATTTATAACATTATAAATAATAAAAAAATCATATATTTTCTATATCCCTATCTCAATAATAAGCATACATATTGCTTTCCCCTAATATAAAAATTTTAATTTATACATTTTAAAACACTTATTTATTATTAAATTTCACAACGCAAGTTCTTAACTATAATTAAATATTTTTTTATAATAATATCAGTTAGTAAAAAAATATCTCGTTTTGCAATTTTGTGCTGCATGAAAACTCATAGTATAAAAAAAAATAGATGTAAATAATAATAATAGTTTAACTATTATTATAGAAATGAAATTGATCAAAGTATTGCACACATTATTAAATATATTTTTTGGTAAAAGTTCTAATTATTACATTACAAGGGTATTTTATTTAGTTGAGAAATATTTTCATTATTTGAATCATTCTTCTAAAGTGTTTTGTATTATATGCACTACCTGTTTTAATTGTTTGCTTTTAATTGGAATTTTCTTGATACTTCTGTGCAATGAATTAAATGTAAATATTTCATTTACTTGTGAACTACTCAATAAAATAATTTTTATTTAAAAAAAATGAAGCCCCAATCAGTGCCGTAAATTTTAATTCTTTTTATATGCAATATACAATGCTTATAATTCATTTCTATTTACTTCGCTTATATTTCAATCTGTAATAAATAAATCTACACACTTGTTTGATCCGTAAACATTTTTAAGCATGCGTGCAATTTGAGACATTTTCTAAATTTTGTAACATTATAAACTAAATCCGTGCAGCAAATATTCCCTCTTTATCTGGTGGCTTCTCAAAATTATTTATTATCGCAACCTTCTTTTCACTTTATTATTTCTTTATCTCTCAAAACTGTTTCAGCACAACATATTTTCAAAAGTAAAAAGGCGATATGTTGAAAATAGAAATAAAACTCACGAATTTCAATTCTGTCTTCACCTTTCTAGTGATATCCAATTAATTTGGATATCCATTATTTTTTATATATATATATATATATATATGTATATATATATATTAATATTGATATACAATTAATATCCGATAATTAATTTGGATGATCTTAAACAAACATTTAAGCCTGCGTGTAGTACGACATATTTTCCTAAAGTTTTGTAAAATATTAAAATAAATTGGTCGACACGGTGCACTTTATCTGGTGATTTTTTCAAAAGTTCCCATTTACTTCCACAACCTTCACAACCTTCTTTATCTCTGAAAAACTGTTTCAGCACAACATCAAAAGTGAAAAAGGGCTATAAGCTGAAAATAGAAATAATACTCACGAATTTCAATTCTTTCTTCATCTTTCTCGTGATATCCACGCTCTTCTTTCTGAGTCTCTTAATGGCAAGCATGCGTCCTTTGTACAGGCCTACTGTGGTGTAGATCTTGTGTAACGAAAGTTCGCTTCGGCATTGAGCTGAGGGAAACCTGGCAGTGGTCCGTATCAATGGATTGAAAAGGCTCCATGTATTAAAAATATATAGAATTATAAATTTTGTAAAATTTCTTAATAAAGTATCCTAAAGTAAATGTTTGTTTTTAAATTTGCATATATTTTTTTTAATTTTTCATACATAATTGAAGAAATTTGGACATCTCTTCTTTTAAGATCGCTAAATCTGTTAATAGAATCAGTAATTTATTGTGTATGTCAATTTCAAAAGATTTTATAAAGCATTGTCGGGCGAATATAGCAAGTTTATATCCAAACAACGCATAAAAAGTTTTAATTAATATAATAAAGTATTCTAGAGTAAATGTTTGTTCTTAAATTTCCACATATTTATTTTTTTCATTGCCAATTATACTGGAAAGTTTTTAACTTTATATAAAAATTCACCAAATCTAATAATTTAATTAGTTATTTATTTGCATGCAATTTTAAATAATACCTCAAAAAAGTCTATTTCCATACAGAATATATATATATATTTTATATTTTCTTGTAAAACAAATTCCAAATATTTATTTTTTAAAAAGAAAAAGAGGATTTATAGTTCTAAATTTTTTTTCTTCCGGCAACAAATATAATGCAGCCATTAAAGAACTTAGTTCACAATTTTTGGATTTAAATACTATTTCAATACTACCACTGTTAGCTATGCTAATTTATTATATTGTGCAATACAGTTTTAAATATGTAATTTAATGTCAATATGCAATTTGGTAAAAAGTTTTATTACGACTCATATTTATATTCATGAATGTAGAATTTCTAATGTTAATCTCATACTTACTATAATGTTTGTCTTTAATTCTTAAATTATAGGTTTATTCTTTTTATATAATATATTATTTAATTTTACTGGTCTCAGATATTAAATATTTAAGGGAATACTGTAGACCAATTTATTAATTATTAATGCTGTAAATTTACTTTTATTATTCCATTAATTATCCAGCCAAGAAACAGTTATTTCACAAAAGTACTAAAAGAATAATAAATGATATTGTACAATTATAGAATTACTAAAAAATGTAATAAAATATTCAACTTTATTACTTCATATATTTCAATTGAATTTACATTGAATCGATAAGATAAAAACACATTTTTCTTTGATTAAATAATAAATATAAAATGATTTACTTTATTAAGCTATTTAGATACCTCGTTAAACATTAGATCTTTGTTTACCAAGAGATTTGGAATAACAAGAAATTGTAGATCAGCAGTGTATAGTTCCCTTAACTACAAGTTGTATGCATATGAGCACATGCACAGTGGATGCTAATTAATGATGGTGCATAGAACTAAAGCGGCGTAGGGCTATTTTAGGCAGCTTAGCGACAGAATTCCACATCTGGGCATTTAGTATGTCATAGTGGAACACATTATCATCACGTAGGCTTCTGAAGCGTCAAATAGGGTCAAATGGAGTCATCAAATATAGATTTCCGGTATTTATATAGCATTAGTTGAATTTATATGAAACATAAATACACAAGCGATTGCTATCAGTTTATTAATATTTGTAATATTTTTGTTTAATACGTTAATAACTTAGAAATGATTTAACGTGTATGCAAATTTATCAATATTTTTTATTTGCTTTTGCCTTATTATTAAGAATGATGTTTTGAGCAATACATAATTTTGAATATAAGCAAACACGGAAGATATATTCTTACTGTCTTCTAAGAAATAACATTTTCAAGATTTACAATTATAATTTTAAAATGTGTTTATGTTATATGGATATTATGAGTTTCAAATGCCAGAATTTTGACTTTTGAAAAGTGAGGTAATTTAGATGGTGGTAACTTGGCAAGACATGAAGTAATTTAGATGGAGGTAACTTCATGACATGATGTAATTACCACTTGAATGACAGATATATAATAACAAGAGTAAACAATTATAGTCTTCTGCATTGAGCATCCTTTTTATGGAGTCGTAATTCTAAATTAATACTTTCAAAGATAGAATTTGGAAAATTTCTTCTTTTCCAATCCATTGAAAAAGAGGAAAATTGATTCCTGAGAAAATTATTAGCTTACTGTTTTGTCATTAGCATCTCCTAACAGACACGGAAAGTTAAAACTCAATGTCGCTTTTGGGACTTTGAAACAAGTTTACCTAGTTCAGAAATCCATTATGCAATTAGCCTATCCATTATGTCTCTCGAGCTTTAAGAATTGCTCGCGTTGTAAAAAGAGCTTATCACACTGATTAATTTTTGGACACAAAGTGTTGATCAAACAAGAATTTCCATTAAAAATGTGTTTACTACGTTGCTCGGAAGCAGTTTTATTCCACATTTCAATGTAGTTACTTGTCTTCTTGTATCTTGAATGATTACAAGTGAAATGAGAGTTTCAGCTACTTTATAAATTAAATTACTTACTTTTGTTTTTCTTTTCTAAAGAGAAAAGAGCATGAATCCACACGCAAAAATCTCTAATATTTTTTTTATATCCCAATTAATAAAATAACTTTAATTACAACATAAATAAATTAAGCCTATGTTATTAGATAACTTTATAAAAATATTATTTGAAAAAAAAATATAATTCATTTATTTAGAATGATCACCACATCAGTTACCAAATTGCCATGTAAGTTGCTCTCTCCTAAATCTAAACAGAATAATGATTTCACCTCTTCTGAAGCTTTATTTTCAGAAATTATTTGACAAAAATGCATTCGTAATATTAAAATAATTTTTAAGTCAGTTATAATTTTTTAAAAAAATTATAATTTTACATTCAGTACTAAATTTAAATAAATTGTTTGGCTAACTTTTAAATTATCGATACTTTTACTAAAATTAACTGTATAATCAGTATTAAATGAAAAAAGAAAAAAAAATGAAATAATATAACAGATATTGAAACTTACCCTGCATATCCGACCAATGCTTGTAGAAGGAGTACATTCATTGATTTGAATATCCTTATAATCAATTTTCCAAATTAGGCTGTCTAACTCCTGTTCATATGCCCAATTTCTGCAAATATAAAAAAAAAAAGTCCCTTTTATTACATTCTATATTTAAGATCATATAAAAGCAATAAAATTTTTTTTTATTAAAATTATATTTCATTTTTGAAGCATAAATATCATGAGACAAATATATTTGCTTTGATTTTTTTTTTAAATTCTATTCGGTTATGGTGTGTATTTTTTTTTTATTATTCGTAACACATACATGTAACTTCCACACATTTTTTTAAACTAAAAAAAAAATTAAATAATTTGTTTAACATTTTTTTGAACATAATAGCATAACGCACTTCAAATAATAATTCAATAACACAACTATAAAACGCATTTCAAATATTAATTCAATAATACTCATAATGAACATGAATTTCATAAAATTGTTATTCTCATTTACAAATTTATATAACATCATTATGTTAATGGATGGTATATTTCGTCAAAAGAATTCTCTGAAATAATCTAATTAATTAAAGAGAACTTAGTATAATATAATTTAATTTTTAAAATAATACATATGCTTGTACATTTTGTCTCTAAAAAAATTACAATTGTTCATCGTGGATTTTATTATTTGATTGGAGAGAAAATTGGAATTTAAATTATACGTTAAGTTTTGATTTTTGTCAAGAAATAAGCGAATATTTACAAAAGTACTTAATGAAAAGTGGTATAAATAAAAAGAAATCCTAATATTTGTTCTTGGAAAACAATTTTCTGCAAATTAGGGCATGCGTCGAAAGTTACTCAGTCAATTTAAAGCAATTTTTATACTATGCCACACTTCTCCACATATTGATATACCGGAAACAATTGAGTTTTTGAGGATAATAAGAACTCAATTGTTTCCGGTATATCAATATGTGGAGAAGCACAATTTTCTTTTGGAGATTTTGCAAAATTATTAATAGTACTTAAATGTATATTAAAAACTGCAAACACTTTTTTACCCTACGCACCGAAGATTTAAATCAATCTTATTATTATCTATCTAGGAGCAATGTCTTCAACTACTGCACATTTTAAAAACTCAGAATTTGTTACAATTTAATTTTTTATATACTGAACTAATTCCCAATTATCTGGTTTAAAATTTGTGTTACATAATTAAGATTAAAATATTTCAAATAATTTGCTTACCCATTATAGGTATTAAACATTTATAATTATGAAATTAATATTAAACATTATAAGAAATATTATATTTACTTGTAAGCCAGTAGAATTCCCACAAGAAGAACAAGGACTAATCCACCAGTTACTCCAATAGCTAACTTCCACACTATTGAAAAAAAAAAAAAGAATTACAGTTTCGTAAAATTAATTACTTATTTATAATCAAATTAATTGTAAGAATATAATTTAGAAGCTTTTATCTGAATTTAATGAACATAATTTATTAAATACAAAAATAATTAAATATTTGTGAGAAAAGCATGTATAATATGGGCCATTATCTTTTCCTTCCTATGCCCCTGCCAATAGACATGCGCAGATAGATAGGTATGAAATCAATTTGGAGTTCCATCTTTTGAACTCTATTCTTGATGTACTGCTTTCTTCCTTATAATTATTGGTGTCATTCATTATAATTATCTGGTAATATGCTTCTTGCATCCATATTCTACTTTTAATTGGCATATGTATTACTGATGTTTCTATGAGCATCAAAATATATGTAGTGTCTCAAGAAGAGATCCACTTTATTTTTCTTTCATTGGCTTTCTTCGACTGCTTCCGTTAATTCAATTCCTTCTATTAGCTCAAACTCTCCCTATGTATATCTTGTTCAAACATTCAATCGTTCATAAAATACTTTTTATTCATCCACTCAAGTTCAAATACGTCTTTTTGAACTTGTAGTGGATGCCACTGAATGTTAATACAGTTTTTTTTCAAATATTAATTCATTCATTAAATTTAATGAATTAATCTAATTTTTTTTTTAAGTCGCTTATATCTACCAATAGATGGTGCCAGATAAACATAAAAAAAACGAATGAAAATAATTTATAAAGGACTTACTACAATATAAAAAAAAAAAGGTAGGAATTGACTTTATTTATTTTTTTTTTTTACTTGTTTTCTTATTAACTGGGTGTTATCAAAACGGAAATGATTGGGCAGATTCTGATGAATAAAATTCAATCCACATCGATGAGTCTGTATTTGTAGGAATACAAGAATGGCCATTAATATTGCTGTAAAGAATCTTTCAAACTAAAATTATGATTGCTGGATGCTTCAAATAGAAGATGTATGTATGAAAATAATCACTGGAATTTATGAAAAAGATGACGAGGAAATTGTGAAATAGATATCAAGTAACCAAAAATGTCATGGTGATGCCACCTTACTATTCTAACCTGCAGAATTGAAACAAATAAAAAAAAATGCAAAAAAATTCACAAACACTATTGAAATATTTTAAAAATAATTAGTGATAAAGACGAATTAGAAAATTATTCTCCTGGAAGACGTTCGTTTATGAAAATTACTGCTTCAAAATCTTGAAAGAACAAATGAATTCTTATTTAACACTTTTTGACAAACTTTAAAAGGAATATAATCATCGCTGATGATCTAGTTAAGATTCTGATGCTTCTTATTCTGAGCCGTACGAAATTTTTCGAATCATGAGATGAGTTACTCATTCCAGAAATGCTGAAAATCAAATTGCTACAAGAAGAGTGGATTCTCAACAAGTGTTCTTCCTCGAAGAAAAAAGGACGTTAGGATATGATTAGAAGTTACTGATATTAATTTCAAAAGTAACTGCAAACAAATATTCAAGGAAATTTTAAGCAGACTGCGAATATAATGAATTTTTTTCTTCTAATGCAGCTGGCAAATAGACTGTGATATTTTATGTCATAAGGGCTGCACCTTTGTTACACACTTTGCACTACCCAGGGGGCGCGTATAACTTGAAGATAATCCACGGACGCTGAGTAACAATGTCCATGCAACACTCTACGATCCTATTAGGACCGGGACCTACGGTTTAAAGTGGATTCCGAACCACTACAAACACCCATGGCAATGCCGGGATTTGAGCCCGATACTTGTGGTACCTAGCGCCAGAGCGCTAGTCACTCGGCCATCAGGCCCCTATATAATGAATTTAAAAGAGTGAAATGTGCTTATTGTAAAACGACGGAAAAGCTATATGTCAGATTTCAGAGTCTACTATAAAAGAGTGACAAATTAGAAATGTCACTTAAAATTACAGACCTAATTGAAAATTACAAAAAAAAAAAAAAAATGCTGTAGAAAAACTAAATTATTTATGGAATAAATTTGGTGTCCCCAGTGTGACAAGGCCAAGGTAGGTGACAAAGTGAGGTAATAAGACAAGGCCTGTGACATCATTCCTAGAAGAACGAAGTTAAAAACAGTGATGCCATCAATGATTACGAGTTAGGATGCGAAAAAGGTGAGAACCTTCTCTAATCATAAAGTTACCAAAAAGTGCGTCAAAAGATAACGATAACGATAACGATCTTAGATAACGATCTTCCAATATAATTGCAGATTCGACGATTGAAATTCAAAGAACCTTTGAAGGCCAGCCGTGACGTCGAAAAAAGCAGTATAATGTAGAAAAATAAAGGAATTAATCCAACACTTGCAGTTAGCTGAAAAAGAAATATAAATATTACTATCAGATGTATTAGCATTAAATGATTCCATACACTAAAAGAGGTTTCAAGCAATTCGAAACTGAGCACGACACTACTGTGAAAATTAAGCCTACAAATTTGTGAAAAGACCCAATAACAAGAAAAGTATTTAGATTCAATGCAATCTTTACGGTGGCATTGGCAAAATAAAAAGCGTGTCTTTTTGCTGAAGAATTTGCCCAAATTTCTTATGTCCATTATGAAAAATATAAAAAAATTACATAAGCAAGTACCATAAGAATTGTCAAGACTGTTTCTGCAAAAAAAAAAAATGCATTAGCTATTACTTTGTTCGATTTTATGATAGCTTACGTTAACAGTGATCTCAATAATAAAAAAAAGAAAAAAACATGGAACAAGAAATTTATTTTATAGATGAAAATTTACAGGATTTCGTTTGTGTATTACAAAAATCGCTTTACAGCTTAAATTAAATCGGTAGATAGTGTTTCATAAGTTGGATGAAATTTTAAAATCCTTTGACTTTTCCGTTTTGTCAAGCAATAAATGCATAGAAAATTGTATTTAGCTCATTATGAGTTGATATTCACTGCTTATGTATGTATTAATGATTTGTATCAATGATTTTAAATGTATCTTACCGTTAAAAAAGGTTTTATCTGATGAATTTAAGGTAAAACAACTGTAAAATTTCAGTTAAAAAGTCTTTTAAAATTTTTTTTAATATATACAATGATTATACATGTGAACCCATGGTAATTTTTAATGATATGCATGGCAATTTGTAAACCGTGCATTTTGGGATTAAACGAAATAATATATAAATTATAATAATACAGAAAAAATTATTTAAATTAATTTTTATAAAGTTATAAGACAAATTAAAAAACAGTAAAATATTAAAAACAAGAAAATTCAATCTAGTTATATAAAATACCCTTTGTATGAAGTAAAAATAAAAGTATTTTTTTTTTTTTGGCTTGAAGTTTTACTGTTTTGTTGCTAAGCAGTTTTTCCGAATTGAAATAACACAAAAACTAAATATACACAAGTAAAACACACAAAAAAGTTGTGCAATATATATATATATATATATATTGCAAAAACTTTTTGTGTATTTTTTTTTATATGAAAGACACAAAAATAAAAATTTATTTGATTAAATTTAGTTGTTGGAAAAAACGTGTATTTTAAAAGTAACTATAATAATTAAATTCATTTCCTTTCTATAATTTGCATTTAACAAATAATTAATTATGTGACAAAATTCCATAACTACTCAAAATAAAAATTAATAATATTTGTTATTAATTGATATTGTTACAGTAATTAAAACTACTATTGAAATTATTAAAAAATAACATCATGGAAAGTAGTATTTATTAATTAAATTGACTGTACAGTTAATATGTATTTAAAAGGTAACTATATTAAGGGTTTCTTTAAGAAAAATTTGTAGACATATCATAAAATTAATAAATAAATAAATAAATATATATGTATATATATATATATATATATATATATATATATATATATATATATATATATATATATATATATATATATATATATATATATATATATATATATATATATATATATATATATATATATATATTTGAAACATAAAAATGAAGAGAATGAGAAGTAACGAATAGAAAACTATAGACTATCTGTAGCATCTTACATATGATCTTTTTGTACAGCAAGTATCATTTTTTTTTTGAATCAAGAAATATATTTCCATATTCAAATATTTTATTCGTATAACAACGATTATATAAATTGCTTAAAAACAATTTCAAAAAGGATCATAGATACAGCATTTCATCCAAAATAATATGAAACATAATGCCATGAATATATTCAGGATTTATATTTAAATGTTGAGCATCATAAATATTCTAATCTATTGCCAGCTCATTAAATAGGAGCTTAGCTTTCAGGTGCATTGATTTTAATCGATTTTGCACGTCATTCTGTACATTCAAGCTTCAATTAATCAAGGAGTGAGCATCAGCTATAGGATGCTATCAGCTATTTTCATGTATCGGATGTTTCTGATCATTTGTGAATGTAAATTTTCTGCAATGAACATTCAATATTATGTGCACATTCACATATTAGCCTCCATTACCTATATAAGATTATCATAAATAGTTGACAGAAATTAAAAAAAATTATATTTATTATATTTAATATAATCAGTAAAACATGGAAATATATATTCTCTTTCCTCTCTTTTTTTTTTTTCTTTTTTTAAGTTACACATGTTTGATTTCATAATTTTTCGTAACTTTACAAACATATGTGCTGTAATGAAGTTTGCAGTTTTGTAAAGTTAATAAAGCACTGAGGAGTTCTTTAAGTTCACTGAATGTTTTACATAATTGTGGTTTATAAGCAAGGTATTTAATACAACCACATAAAGGAAATATTTGTTATTTATCTCCCACAATTGTGGAAATAACTGCAGTTAAAATATTTCTATAAATTTAATGTCTGTAATGTCCTTTTCTTTGCAAACAAAAGCCTATACTATTTCGTTTGTGCACAAGGCACAAAAAAAAAAGACAATTCTCTTTTCAAGTCACAAAAAAATAATTAATCTCTCTCCAACATGCGAAGATATTGGAAAAAAACTTTGAAAAGTGTTTCTTCATTTGCATGTATCACTGATTTTATCACGTTTTTTCACTGATTTAATAAGTTTGAAAATATAATTTTTTTATATATGCTAAATTTATACTTTCCATATTAAAGATATTAAAAAAAATGCTTATATAATCTTTTAACAAATTTAGGTAACTTGTGGTAATATTGTTTGGTTGGTTAGATTGTTTGTTAGTAAAATTGTTGAAAATTTGGTTTGTATTAAAATGACAAAAAAAAAAAATAAATAAATAAAACTGTTTCATAAAGTAAACTATTTCAAATATTGTGTCAATTTTCATTTCTGTCGCATCTAAATAGTTAAAAATTTAAAACAATTATAGAAATGGACAGCAGCAGAAAACTTCAACATACATTCCAGAAAAAAAAAAGCAGTGAAAATGTCACAATGAAGTAATTTAAAAAGAAATATTAAGATATTTAAAGAGATTATTATTAAGAAAATAACATTCTCAATTGCATTTTTAAGGAAAATAAAAACAATACACACAGGATTACTTTTAGCAGTTATATTAAACAATATCAAATTCTCATACAAGAATTTACAAAATGGCAATTTATTTTTCAAAACATAAATAATTTTTTGTGTATTCCACTAAAAATAATAATGGAAATTTTATTGTTAATTTTTTCTACAAACACTTATTTCTATAAAAAAATTAATTTAGTTTTTAGATAAGTGTTAATTATTTTGGGTAATATTTCCATTAACGACGACTTGAATTCCTGATGGAAATTTAAAATTTAATCATAAATTCAGAAAAAGTGAATGGATTTAATAAATTCTGCTAATAAAAAGTCATTTCTGTGACATTTTAAAATAGTTCGCTGCTTTTAATAGATCTAGTTGCATAATATTAATTATGATTAATAGTTGTTGATTAATATTGTTGCTGGTTATCTCAAGAATATTTTTGAAGCATTATTACCATCATTACCATATTCAATGAAACACTATTACCATATTCAGTCATTCACAAGATAAAGACTCCATTTTTTAAAAAATATTTTGCAGGTGTTTGTTTATGAAATTGATTGACGTGAAAAAATTTCAATATAGTCTTCAACAAAAGCTTTTTAAATTAATTTTTCATTTGCATAACAACGAATAAGAGTTAAAATGTTATTGTGTTCTCAGCTTATTATAATCTTAAAAATATAGACACTAAAAATGTAATAAAAATGATAATCATAATTTCTTTGCTTTCAGGCAAAATATTATATTTCACTGGTTTTAATGATTTTCTACCAAAACTATTTTTATCACTATTATCCTTCAAACTATTGTGCATTATGTGTGATAATTATCTTTATAATTGTGTAACCTGAAATAAATTTGATACCAAAGTTATACTGCTTGTAAACCTAACAGAAGATACATTTTTGGTTTTAAGCTAAAGTATTTTGTTTTAATTATTCTTATAATTTTATTGGTAAAATAATAATAATGATTACATTTTCTATTTCTATTTCTATATTTGAATTACATACTGTTTAAAAGTAATAACTATAGATAACTAGAGATATCCAATATGGCAAGCTTGTAATTTAACCATTATCTAATTATAATCCAATTTGTTTCCCAAATATTTTTTTTAATATATTAAAATGGATATTTGAAACCCTTAATTATGCTGAAAACAATCATGTTTAACAGTCTTGTTCTCAAATCATCGAATATCAGACTTTGTGATACAACTTGCTTAACCCGACAAATTTTTTTCTCATAAAAAGACTAGAGTCACAAAATATTTCTACAATTTTTTATTGTATTTCGAAAAATTTACTTTATGAATAAAGTTCTTTTATGATAAAGTTATTTTATAAAAGTTATAAAGTAACTTTTTGAGTTCTAAATAATTATCTCTAATACATCATCTTCATCAGGAGCCCAATAGCCCCATGGCGAGACAAGACCGGCTGCCTATTGGCATATTTCAAGACAGAAGATGTTTTGCTTTTTTACGGGGTGGGGCTGTCAGCCCTACGCCCTACATTCATATAAGACCGGGACCCACTGTTTAAAGTGTATTCCGAACTCCTAAAAACGACACCGCTGGTACTAGAATAAGAAACCTGTGGCACCGAGTGCCAGAAATCTTGTCGCTCAACCATCAGGCCCATCTCTAATAGAAGCAACTTAAATTTGACATTGTGTTCTTTCAAACTTTATTAAGTATCAAAATTTAAAAAAGATAAATCTCACAATCCGTTTGTTTGATTTTCAGGGTATTCATCTTACAGAAAAATTGGAATATGAAGAAATTGTTTATGTTCTTCAATAAATTATATTTGTAAACTTTTTGAAATAACAATTATTGCTAATTTCATTTCTGAAAAAAATATTTTTAAAGTAAACTAAAAATAAAATATATATATTTGAAATTAATATATTTATTAAAATATATTCAGATAATTTAAAAATATTTAGTTTATTTCAACTTTCTGAATGATATTTTAAAAGATTCATTTATGCACAATTATTGTCAAGTGATCTATCTGTTATTTATGGTCAAATTATATAAAATTCATATCTTAAAATGGAAGGCATTTATTTTAAATGCATATCACTTATATTGATGAGTATTTTGTCTTATATTACAAAGAAATAACTGCAATATTTATCTGCTGCTTTAACGGTTAATGGTCAATTTTCCATTAGCTTTCATAATGTGAGTAAAACAGAAAGGAAGGGCATCCATTTATGACATTAGTATAGATAAATATGAAATGCGCCTACTATTTATTATTATATATGATAGTAAATATTATTAAATGATCTGTATATTTATGACATAACATGTGGAAATAATAATTCAACATTTGTACAAAATAAAATTCGATTTATAATTAGTATACAGGGTGAACTTAGATCTCCGACGATGCATTTGGTTTAATAGCAATGTAAGAGTTTCTAAATGGTTATGATCTGAAGTATTTACTAATATTATAAATAAACTTACATGAAGCAAGATTATTAAATTTTAATATAATATAACTATAATTTTGTGTGGTTAAATTTGTAAATTATGGTTATTTGCGCTATTTTGAGACAAACCAAATTTGCTCAAATATTTTTTTTTTTTGCTTTAAAATAATAATTAATATTTTTATCATTTATTTTAAAACTAGTTTATATTTTAATGTTTATTTTACACTACTTAATTTCTATGTATTTTAAAAATAAATAGAAATTCATTTAATTCATTTATTTTCAATTTATTTTAAATTAAAAAAAATAATTATTTAAAGAAAAGTTTTAAAGAACTATATTTCTTAAAAGTTTCACTACAAATTTTCGGACATATTCAAAATTCTTGTTTATTTGTGCAGTGTCACAACTTATATATAATTACATTAAAATATATTTTAATATAATTATAGAATATATGATATTTGTTCTAATGGGGAAAACTATACGTCTTTTTATTCGTTAATGATAAACAAAAATTTGTCCTATAGGAGTGTTTCAGTTTTGAATACTTTTTGTTTAACTTTTGTAATTTCATGTTATCTTTAATGATTGACATTAGTTGTTCTTTATTTTCACTAAAGTACGTCACAAAATGCCCAAAATAACAAGGTTTTTTATAAAGCAACACCATAGTTCTTATAGGGTTGGTTTCTTGCTCTTATATTCACACGATGGGATAATTAGATCGATAACTGCAGTTTCATGTGGATACCCAACTACTAACAAACACCCATTTGACTCGAACCTGAAACACGTAGTACCCAAGGCCAGATCGCCCGCCAAACGGCCATCAAGCTGTTCACTCCTATGGGAGAAAATCTTTGAAAATCTCTAGACAGAATGACTATTGATGGGAGATATTTTACAAACGTTGTTCAAATCGACATCAAATCATCTCGTTTCTGAAACCAGTGACTGCAAAGGTCATTTCAGCAGACAGCTATTCTAAGCCATACAGTACAATAACACTGGGATCAAAGTCCGGCTATCATCAATAAAATTAAAAAAATTAAAATTATTTGAAATTAAAATTATTTGAGCTGGAATGTAATTTAATCCACATAATTGGTGGAAATATATTTTTGATGGAGATGAGAAGACAATTATTTGCCTATGATATGAAATTTCTACTTACAAATAAAGAAATAAAGTCTGTCATAATGTGATTATTTCACCTACATTGGCGATTTTTAAAATCTAGCTAAGAAAGTGTGTTAAATTAAATTTTTACTTATTTGTAGGAAATAAAGATATGTTAACAAAAAATAAAAGATAATTTATGAATTTTGTGATTTATATAAAAGGACGAGCACCAAGTTTAAAGGATTTGTGAATCAAATCCCTGTTCCTTTTTCGCCAACTTGGTAAACACACAGAGGATTTATAGTCTATAAATAAGAGAAAAAACTTCACTCCTGGCAGAGACAGAGTCGATTTTTTTTTTCTATTTTTATCCTTTCTCTTAGATTTTTTTTTAAATAAAAGCAGTAGTTTTTAGTTCCACTCAGGTCTTAAGTTATAAAACTTCATTTTTAGTATTCTGAAATTTCTAGAAGAGCTTTGAGGAATATATTTATATGTCAATGAACCAGAAAATAGTATTTTTCTGAAAGCATTTAGTTGATATTACATAAATGAAGAAACAACAAGGAATTATACCTAGAAGTAGTATATGAATTTTTAAAAGGAATATCTTTCTAAAAATATTTTTCTCTTAGAAACCTCAAAGTATTTGAATTTTTAAAAGGAATATCTTTCTAAAAATATTTTTTTCTCTCCTCGAACAAAAAAAAAAAATATTATTTTTAAAGGAATTAATTTTTTTTTATCTGCACATGAAACGTCATTTCGCGTGCAAAAATTCATGTTTACAAAATTACTTTTGCATATTAAATTTATTTTACTGTATAATATCACCTGCCCTTGATTATTATATCTGTACAAATGACAATTATCGTATACTATAAACATATTTCATGTCTTGCCCGGCGTGTTACATTTAAAATATGTCAGACGTAAATATTTCTTTAAGAATATATATTTGACGTACATAATATGTATTTGTAATATATATAATATAATATGTATTTGTAATATATATATAAGATAATATGTATTTGTCGGGCGAGTGTTGGCCAACATGTGGTCTAAGAATATACAATTCTTAACATATTAAACTGAGGCTGACATTTTTACTCCAGTATGATATTTGTTAAACTACGTTTGAAGTCCAACCTCTGCAAATATTTTTAGCTGAACATAAAATGGTTAAAATGGTTCGGTCCAATATGGCCAATGTAAAATGTAAATTCAATGAAAAAATTTAAATGCATTATTTTGAACCACAGTTTCTTATGAGTATTAACCAAATTTAGTTTGGGTCCATGGCAACGTGGGGTCTGGCCATCTTACAAAACAAATAATCAACCCGGATGAAGTTCATTAAATGTATTAAAATCGAGTTGTTCAACTCTGGTAGAATTCATAATTGTTTGATAACCGGTATGCTCGGACGCTTCCGATTTAGTGAGCGATGTCGTTCTGTCAGTTAGGCTAACCTTGAGGGATCTTCATTGCTGGAATAGCCTAAGATAGCCAAAAATTAAAATAGAATTCTAACAGACAAGTTCCATGGTACGTCCCACATTGATTTCTGCGGTTATTTGACGCAGTGTTGCTTGTCTGTTAGAATTTACGACTCTTTGCAGACGTCGCCGGTCTCGCCGTGTTGGGCGTAGGCGATCGACCACTGCCCTGTCCATGGTGGGATGTTATGCCTGAAATTTCATTCTCTCGGCACACTCTTGACACAGTGGATCTGGGAATGTTGAATTCCCTAACGATTTCCGAAAATGGCAAGCACCTATGCGTCTAGCTCCAACTAATTCCGCGTTCAAAGTCTGTTAATTCCCGTCATGGTCATTATCACGTCAAGAAACCTTTCGGAAGAGAATAACTAATGAACAGAAATGAAACATCTGAGAAAGCACTGCGCATTTATACCTCGTTCTACGCGATAAACTGCCATCTGAAAATCATATTGCTATCCCATGACTTTTTTGTCACTTCATGTATATATATAATATGTATTTGATTATTAAACAAAATACTTTAGTAATATATCCTTTTCTACATATATATATTTTTGTATTTGTTTAATAGTATTTATAAACAACATGTGCTTTATAAAACAATTGGCATGTGTTTACTCATCATGTGTATATACTTATAGTTTTGCATCACAAAGATTAATTAGTTTAATATTTATATGAACTACGTGTATATTTTAAGTAGATACTTTTTTTAAATAATCTAAGTGTTTGCATATATTTGTTATAATATCAAGGAACAATGTTAAAATTTAAATGCATTATTTAAATCATGTAAAGTAAATAACTTTATAAAATAATCTTTTTAGTATATATTTTAGGTAACATAACAGTACCATCTTTTAAAAGTAATTTGTTGTACAAAACAATTGATGCTTGTGTATTATCAATTGAAATTGTTCAACTTATAATTGTTTATAATTTAATCGCGGTCCACTTAGCGAGCATATTTCTACCACTACCCTTGAGGAACATTTGAAAATACATGTAGAGATAAAATTATTTAATTAGAATTTGATATTCAAAGTCAAAAAAATTTTTTCAAACTTCAGAATGACACATTCATTTAAAATAAAATTTATATCTTATTTAATATCAACCTGCCTTTTTCTACGAGCAGTTACCTTTGTCCAAAATCTTTCTATTCAACTGCACCTACATATTTATTTATTAGCTATTAAGATTTTCTAAATTCATAATAATTGATTTGATGAATATTCCTTCAGCTCTCTGATTTGTATAATCTCGATATGTAGTGCTTATTGAAGATCATATTGCTTTTAATTTTTGCTGCAAAACCTTACCTAACGTTTTTATATTTTTCGCCTTTCATATTAATTATATCAATTTTTAAAATTTGACATTTAGTTAGTTCTTGTAAGAATTTTCCCCTTAGTCAGCTTCTGTACTTAAAGTGAATTATGCAAAACTTTCTATATTACCCATTACCTTTGTTTTGGATTTAACATCATTCCCAAAATTATAGAAATAATAAGTTAGGCACAGTATTTTCTGTAACTAGTAGTTGTAGTAGTAGTAGTAGTAGTAATTTGTAATTTAATACTTGTTTGTAAAAACTTCAGAATTACACATTCACTAAAATAAAATTTATATAAATTAAATCTATTATTAAACTTGACTTTTCTACTATCAGTATGGAAATTTCCAAAATCTATCTATTAAAGGGGGAAATATACATTTTATTAAACCCAAATTAAGGATATATTGTTTTATAAATATTTACGGGTAATAAAATATTTCATCAAAATTTTTACCACTATAATTTTTATCCATTAAAGATTAAAAAAATAGGATGAGAACATTTGCTGCACAGAGTTCAATAAAATCTCCTGTAAGGAATTAGTATTGATGAGTGAAATTTATACGAAATTTAAAATTGACCCTATAGCAGAACAATGTAAACATATGTTATCGTCCTTAGTGCGATACTTAAAGTAATAAAAGCTATATTATACATTACCTTTATTTTGTTTAGAATAGTTCGATATACTAACAATACTGTATAGTTCGATGTTCAAGTTTTCCTTGATTAAGAATATTTGTAGGAATGACTTAGTATTCCAGTCATTATTTATTGCGATTTAATATCGGCACCGTTCTTTTAAGTATTTATTAAATTACAGCTCTGATATTATGTTTCTTGAATGAATTTATAATAGTTGTAATGCAAAAACAATATAATATAGGATCGCAATTGAAATATGTCACAATTATGAATAATACACGAACTAGGAAATCATATATACTTTTATCGCTAATTAAATTTGATAATAATTTTTTTTTCAAATATTTTTCATTCTTAATAAGATTATTTAATTACAAACAATGAATACTTACTAACACACTTTCCCCATGAAATCCACAGCTTGGTTCATCACTAGAGCAGATCCTCCAACCCAGTCAATATCTGATAAAAATTGAAGAACCTTGAAGGGCATAAAACATTATTATTGTTGATAGACTAAATTTAAAATTAAGCATAATTAAGTATATGCCACAAATATAAGGTTATAGCTTTTACAATAAAGGAAATTAATCACAAAATGATGTATCTAATAATGTATTTAAATTAATTAATTACATTATCCAAACATTATTATATCTTAATCTCTTAAGATAAATCACAGCTAATAACTTCCTTAAAATCACATGTTTAATGCAGTAATTTTCATTTTTTGTTGTTTTTAAAACAAAATTTGTAAAGGAAGAAATTGTATATATAAGGTGCTGAGAATAAGAGTTAAAATTATCATTTTGCCTATTCACCATCTCTAGCACACCATTCAAATAAATAAAAAAAGTTTCTTGAATAAATTTATAATAGTTGTAATGCAAAAACAATATAATATAGGATCGCAATTGAAATATATCACAATTATAAATAATACACGTTTAGTGTAGTACACAAAAGCTTGATTTACTCAACTTTTTCACTATTTTATAAAATTATGAAATCATGATTATATATGACAGTAATATTTATAGTCACACCTTTTCTTGAGAAAAATGATACAAGATAAATCTACGATTTAACAAGTATACATTAGAAATACTATTAATTAAGCTCTTTAAGACTTTAGGCATTACTGAACGGCAAGTCCTGAAAAGAAGTAGAAATATAGTATTAGATTAAAATACTATATATGAACACCACTATGAATTTTTTTTTTCGTGAACACTACACTAATTAATCAGAGTAGTTATACAATAAAATCGTTATGACAAGTCCTTGAACGTATATAAAAGATGAAATTAATTAATGTAATGAAGTCAATTTATTATAATTTTATTCTAATTTAAAAAGTAATTTTGGGAAAAATAATAATAATTTTCCACATATAATAAAAGTTAATACGTATATATTAATAAAAAAAATAATCAGTAATATAAATAAAATATTCTTATAGAATGTCTCGATATACATTTAAAACTATTTTATATGTTTCAAAATAAAATTATAAATGATTTTTAATTTATATATTGAACACAGGTATATCATTACACTGAAGCACACTTTGTATGTATAGAGTATATAAGTGAAAAACCTCCCCCTTCCCATGGTATGCTGAATGATAATCGGATCATCATTACGATGACCTGTTGAGCTAGTGAAGAGCAGTTCCCATGATGGAACGTTCCACTGTTCACAAAGCAAAAAGGAGATGCACAGATGGACAAGGTAGAATATAAACAAGTAATATAAAAAAAATTGTAAAAGTTAATTCCTGTTTCCTTTTTTTTTTTCACTTATATTGCAGAAAGTCCTTTATAAATAATTATCATTCATTTTTTATATTTATCTGCTGCCATCTATTGTTAGATACATGCAACTTGAAACCAAAAAAAAAAAAAAAAAAAAAAAAAAAAAACCTAAAATTAATTAATTAAATTTAATTACTGAATTAATATTTGAAAAAAACTGTATTAACATAATCATCTACTACAAGTTCCAAAAATGTATTTGAACTTGAGTGGATGAATCAAAAGTATTTATTAACGAATGAAAATTTGGAACAAGATGTATAACAATGGAAGAGTGCTAACTAATAAAAGGTATTGAAAAAGCACAAAGGATTATTCCCAGCTCCCTTTGCAGCGCACGCGATCTTCATCGTTAAATGTTAGTAATTTTTATATCATAGAAAATTTTCGGCGTTAATACTGGGTTATATCGAATTTCTTAGTGAAAGCTGACTTCTTATTTCAATTCCGTCTATTAGCTCACACTCTCCCTATATATATCTTGTTCAAATTTTCAAAAGCTAATAAAATTATTTCTATTCATCCACTCAAGTACAAATATTTCTATTCATCCATACAAGTACAAATAAACTTGTAGTGGATGATACTTGATGTTAATAAATTATACATGATATCATTTAGAGTCACCATGATCCGCAATTTTTTAGAATAAGACAAACCTCATTTCGTCATTCCATCGATATTTTCTACAGCTAAGTGTTACTTACAACTTTTGAAATTTGGTAACACTTCATGTAATAAAAATAAGGGCACTAATTTCTAGTAGAACTGGCCTTATAAAATATTATTTTAATTCCTTCTATTAGCTCACACTCATCCCTATATACCCTTGTTTCAATTTTTCAATCGTTAATAAAATGCTTTTTATTCATCCACTTCAAGTTCAAATACATTTTTTTTGAAATTGTAGTGTATGATAATTTTGACGTCAATACAGTTTTTCAAATATTAATTCATTAATTAAATTAAATTAATTAATTTTAGTGTTTTTTTAGATTTATTGCATAAATCTACGAATAGATGGCGCCAAATAAAACTTTAAAAAAATGAATGTTAATTATTTATGGAATAACTTTAACTAAAAAAGTAGGAATAGTCTTTAATTTTTTTAGATTACTTGTTTATTTATAATATTATTACTTTTTATCTTCTTATTTAAACTCTTTCGTTTATACTCACAGGAACCGTGGATCTATTTTCATTAAGTTGAAACACACCAACAGGGGGTAAAGATATTCTCCGTTCACTCCTGGCACAGGTTTCCCTGCGATTAGGGTATAATTTCCTTCAGCGTCTCCATTTTCGTCCATATATACCATATATATATCCCATTGCACCTAAAATTTAAAAATTTTTTATTCCAGTAGTAATTTTATATAAATTTTAAAATTTAAATTTTTAGATATCATTAACATATTTTATTTGTATAATATCAAGTAAATACACAGTCCAGTCACATTAATGTGACCATCATCTATTTTCTACACCAACGTGAAATAGCCAATCACAAAGGCAGGTGGTCGCATGTTTTAACGGAGTGTATATAAAGAATTCCACTTAATACCACATTCTACACACTCCACTTAAAGCCAGGATATACAAGAGTGTATATTCTGACTTTTGATAAGTGTTCACATTAATGTAACTGTACTGCGTATAAACACCACGAATTTTAATAGATCTACTGTGTTATTAAACTGAAATAACTCTTAATTAGTGAAAATTAGATATTTAATAAAAAATTAATTTAATGTTTTAATATTCCTAATTAGGAAAACACTTTCCAATTATTATTATTTTGTCAAAAGGCTATTATTATTTTCAGTGGACCTCATGTTTCACCAGTGTATTTCACGAAACTGCTGAAACATAAGGTCCACTGAAGGGTGATGAAGAGAGGACATTGCCCTTTCGGATCTACACTGCGCCACATTTAAGATTTCTATGGAAGAAAATCTGAAAAACACCCACAAGGCAGACTTGATAATTCAGATGCGAGACGCTTTACACACATTGCCACAATTATTTACATATAGTCGCTTCATTCTTGAAAGCAGTGACTGTAAGAGAGATACTACAAGTGGTTTTAGACTTGAGCCCTGCCGCACGCTAGCTGCACTATCACAAACCACAACCCAAGTAATAATGTTTTTAATTTTATTCACAATTCCTAGAAGTGAAGTATTTATAAATGAATCGTTCATCGTTCATTTATTATATATCTTTTTCATATATTTCAATTTCACAAAACTGTGAATTACCCACCTTGTATCTGTATCATACTTATTTTCTGAATAGACATGTAAGGAAAGGGGTATTACAAATTATTTTGGTAACTAAACATGCTACTCATCATCTACTACAGGTAATATATTATAAGAGTTATTATAATTATTACAATATATTACCCTCTAGTCAAAAAAATACCGAAATGGGGCATTGAAGGGAGGGTGCGTGTGTTTTCTACATTTTTTGCTTCCTCCTGAAGCAGTACCCATGTAAATTCCAGCTAATGAAGCGTGAAAAGCTGAATTCCAAATAAAGCTAAGTAGACATATTATCTTTCTGTTTAGCAATAGATTTTGAAACTAAATGCTATACATTCCAGCCTATTATAATTAATCAATTATAATAAGCTGCTTTTAATTATATTTATTAAATCAATTACAACTAATTATGTATTTAATTAATTACAACTAATTATATTTTTAATAATTTACATTATGTTAACTCAAATTAAGTTATTTTATAATTAATTATATGTTCGATGAAATGGCGAACTCAGAGCACATAAAAAAGTATTTTATTATCACCTGAAATAAATTTTGACAAATATATGCAAAATAAACAAATTATCAAACTCGATATCGTCATGTAACAAATCAAGGAGAAAATATATTTAAACTAACAATAGGGATTGAAAATGAATTAATTCATTCATTGGAATAATTAAATAAATTAATTTCCACTTGTTTCACAAATAGTTTATTTATTTATTTTTTTTTTTTTAACAGAAATCATTTTTTAACAGAACATTTGTAATAAATTACTAGTTTCTATGCTGAAATAATATTTTGACGAAATTTCAGCCTTTTATTGCACATGCAAAATGACAGTTATGGATGGTATATTTAATTAGGGGAATTATTTTACAAGAATAAAAAAAATTAACTTGAGAAGTTTTGGTGAATGGAATAAATTTCAGCTATTCATTAGTCATGTAAAAAGTATTATTTCATGTGTGAAGCAACCGATCATAAATTTCTTGAAGAGACTTCTTAATTTTCGATAAAAGCTTTCGCAGTTAAGATACGACTCGTAATAAAATTATATTTTTGCTTTATCAATTATTAATCACCGCCATTATTATTCAGACTGTTTTGATGCAATAACATTATACAAGGTAGCAATAACGAACATCAATAATTTAATTTATGAGGAATACAGCATGATTTTGAAAGAAACGGTTTTATAAGAAATAATTGAATTAAGCAAATATTTTCTAACGATAGAAAGTTATATCCAGTCTTAACAACATGCATTCGAAAATTAAATTACCTGAATTTTATTGTATGTTATTTTTATTAAATTAATTTTATGAGTCTATTTTTATTTTAATTTTATGCATGGATTCTTTCAGAAAGTAAAGTAAAATTCTGTTTCATTAAAAATATAATATTAATATATCACAGAAATTAAAATTGTTTTATAATAGTGATATTTTAGGTTATTTTTTAATGACGCACGTGTTCATAATTTTGAAAATTGAAACACAGTAATTAGTTTTTTAAAGGAATAATTTTATAAAGTTTCAGAATTCAGTTTAATTAAAATTTATGAATTTATAAGTATATATTTTATTTTTAACAAAAGAATATTTTTTTTTTTAATAAAAAAATAGAATTTCACGTCTATCGTTTAGGGAAATTTGAATTCAAAAATTTTCACTTATAACAATATATATATATATATATATATATATATATATATATATATGGTGGGCGTATGTGTCAGTGTATAACGATATAACAAATCTATAGAATGAAAAAAAAAAAAACGAAATTCATCTGAAAAAAATATTTATCTAATAATATCTTTAATTGCATAAATGTTTTCAAGTTTAATTAAATAATGAAATATAATATATAATTTATAATTATTTTATTGACTAATGTGACTCTAACGGCCTTTTACTTTTAGTTTCAATCAAAAAACGTGAACTATACATTTTATATAAATGGATTTTAAAAGAATTCTTCATGTCCTGTGCATTCCTCACAATTGATATCTATTTACTCTAACTGTCCCGTACTAACAAATTATTTCTTTTAAATCTCTGATCGTTGAACACAATTTGTTAACCTATAATATTGATGGCTTATTACAGGTTCAGAACAAAGGAAATTTTAGGATATTTTGTTTTCCAACAGAAATTAGCATTTTTAATACACTGAAAGGTATCTGGCACCTGATGAATTTAGCTGTCTATGACTTCAATATGATCTATCTTGTGAATAGGTATATCTCTCTCTAATTTGCACACAATATCTATGCATAATTTTCGCTCGGTTTAGTATATGTAGATAGATTTGAATAAAATTAAAAACATTTTAAATAAGTATATATAATGGGTATGTTTGATTTATTTTTGTAAGTTCAACGAAGTCTTGCTGCCCATTATATAGCAAACCAGGTACCCATAGTGGTCGAACAAATTTTGAATGCCACAAAGTAAGGGACTAATATTGGGCAAAGAAAGAGGGACTAAAAAAATACATTACAAATTCGGACTGCGCGGAGAATAGGTGCACCTTTTATGCACCATTGATTTTTAATTTTGAAATTTAATTGTATTTAAATTTTAAACATGCATATTTAATTCTTCAATAAAACTAACCATAACCCTTGAAAGCGTTTATAAAATATATTTTCCTTTAGGATAGATGAAAGAGACATCTAGAATCTTCTTGGTATGGTTTGTCGCTCTACGTCATTTGTGCTCACTTTAGGCTAGGGACCTACATTTTAACGTGTATTCGACCACTAACAAGCCTCGAGGAGTCATTTGTGCTCACTTTAGGCTAGGGACCTACATTTTCTTCAATCCTGGAATGCATTGTTTCTTTGTCCTAAGAATGTTGTGGAAGAGTTTCGCCTGGTACGACTCTATGGTGGAAATTTTCTTTGGTATATCGCAGAGTAAAAGCTTGGTATTAGGCATTGTTCAACTGGGGATTGATGAAGTTTAATTTTCTTCTTAGAGAATCATTTATTGTACATTAAAAATTAACAGACAAAGGAGGGGATAATGCTGTATTGCTTTAAGAGCGTTTTTTGATAATATTATTTTGAAATTTTTGTTCTTTAAATAATGTGGAAGATATCCTTAGCTCTGGAAAAATTAATTTATTTTGGCGTCATGAAATAATTATTATTAGTTATTACTGGTGTGTAATAATATTAACTAATGTAAAATAAAAACATTATGTATACATATAATTATATTGTGTATAATTTTGAATTTATAATTATAGTTAATTTAAGATAATTATTTTGCCTTAATGGTATTCTCAGTTTTCTGCAGGAATGTGTGTATATTTTCATGTATTTATGCAAACTAAATTACCGAATAATTCACTAATCTCTTTAGTTGAATAAAAATGAAGAATAATAATTTAAGAAAATTAATTTAAGAATAATTTAAGAGTAAATACTTAATCTTTAATATATTAGGTTTATATTTTATACATAATTATTTTTACATATAATGAAGAAGTAATAATTGTCATTTATAACTTATATGTATTATGATTTTAAGTATATATTGTGCTCATGAAAATAAAATTTATAAAAAAAAAATTAACTAAAATGTAAATTAGTTAGACTTATATTTGTTGTTATCGCTATTACTCTTGCTGGGTAAAACAGATAATGGAACCATATCATTTTTAGCCAGTTTTCAAAGGGAGGAGTACCTCCACATCATAAAATATTTCAATTTAAAAATCTCGTTACCAAATCTCCTGAATTTGAGGAAATGTTTGGTAATGAATTAATTGCAACGTTGAAAATACTAGACAAGAAAAGTAAAAGATAAAGACTAGAGAGAGAAAGGGAAGCGGAAAGATAAAAACTAGGAAGATAAAATAACAATCACGAATACACTTATAATTACTCGAGTTGGAATTAAAACATAGTCGAGCAGAAGTTCTACAGGCCCTGAACACAAACAGGGGTAGTGTAGAGGAAATTCCCTTCTCGATTACTTGAAGACCAGGAAAGGTGTTATTTGTAGCGCAGACAATAAAAAATAGAAGAATGGCCTTTCTTTTCCACTATGGGGAAAGTCTATTTGGAACAGCATTAAGCAGGATAGAATAAGCATGAGGCATAAAATAGAAGTACTTTACTGGTTGTAGATGTCAAGATGGACATAAAAATAATTTTTGTTAAAAGGGAATACTTCAGCTTAAGTTGCTAAGACAGTCACAGATATTTCTGAAGTGAAAGGTCTTAGAGGAGTCAGGATTAAAATAAGTAATACCAATTTTTGTTTGGGAAATTTTAGTAGATGAGCTGATTCGGATTGATTTAGGAGAGGGACGCCGTAAGTTTAAATGGATCCTGTATAATGGTGGAGTCCTGTATAGTGGTTTAAGGAATCCTGTATACTGATGGAGTCTTGTGTAGTGGTTTAAACAGAATCCTGTATAGTGGTGGAGTCCAGTGTAGTGGTTTAACGGAATCCTGTATAGTGATGGAGTCTTGTGTAGTGGTTTAAAGGAATCCAGTACTGTACTGAATTCGGTGATATCGGAAGAAATTGGAAAAAATAAGTGGAAACAAATGTCAAAATAATTCTATAGAAGGGGTATAAGTGTTTTTGTAATTTATTTAATATATACATTTAAATGGATCAGACATTATAAAAGTTATGCTTAGATGCTTTCTAAATAGCTATCTTAAAAATGGTTAAATATCATAAGTTTTAATTCTATATATTTCTACTTTTATGATTACTGTTGTGTGTCCATTTTGATTAAATGTTTGTTTGATATACTGGCATTTTTTCTATATGTTTTATTACTTTATCACCATGTATGAAATTATAGTATGTGAGTTGTTTTATTAATGCTACATCGATACATATTCTTAGAATTGACACATAGGGTTCTTAAGAAAAGACATAGTGACTGCATGAAGTGGGAAGCAAAATGTAATTTCATTGTATGGGACAAGGTGACAGAACGAATGTATTTTTCGTTCATCTTGTTCCTGGAATTTTTGATGCCTGTCACGTTACAGCAGACTAGGCACACCTGGGGACTATCAAATTACAAGCATCTGGAAAGGAGGGAGACGACATCGGGTAAGGAGAGAGTGTCAAATAACCAGAACAAGTTATATAAATGCGTAAATGTAAAAGATAAATTAAAAGTTAAAAAAAAATTGAAAATTTACAAGAAATATTCTTAGCAGTGCATTAATTTTATGCTTAATAAATTTAATCTTTGCAATGCATGGATAAAATATGAGTAAATATTAGCATGTTCTGATACACCCATTATAAATTTTAAGAAAATTATAATTATACTTTCAATTTTATTAGAAATCGTTTAACAAAATTTTGTTTTTATCAACTTAAGTAAATTGGGCTTCAGTATGCTTTGCATATGTTTCTTCTAATTTTATACATCTTAAATGATTTTTCTAATGAAAACTAATTTAAAGTACACCATTATAAACTGCATTAAAAATCGTATTAATATAACAATATGAAATGAGATATGTGCTTTCATTTTAATTAGAAATTAATAAAATATTTGCAAAATAATATAATAGTATCTAATAATATTTTCCATGTTATTTCAGCGAATGATGCACAATGCATTTTCTGCATTACAAATAAGAGCATGTCCTTCTGTTGCTACTTGAAAGATAGATGTAATTATCTGGAAATTTTCTGCATGAGTATTCTGAATTAAAAGTATGTTTTTTTCTCATATTTTAGGTAATAAAATTATTGGCTGAAATATTACTGAAGATTCGTCAAACTTAAGTATAGTAGGTTATTTGATACCATAGGAAATTTAGTTTTAATTTGACTTCATTTTATTTAAAAATTAATATAAATTTTAATTCCATTATTATATTTAGTGAATATTGTAATCGATTACATGTTTGTTTTATGTATTATTTTTAATGCATTTAATTAAAATGTGATAATATGTTAGATGGGTTTCCTCTATTATTATTCTGCAAAAATTCGAATTACAATGGCTGATGCATGAATGCTGATGAATGTCTGATGGAATGGCTTTTAGACTTTAAATTGGATCAATATATGATGTTTAATTCATAAAAGTCACCATGTATGTCAACATTAGAGCATTTGCATATTTGAAATTCAATAACTTAGGGAAGATCTCTTGCTGGCTGGCTTATAATCTAGTGTTTGATCCGTTAGTTTTAATATTATTACATGATCAATGAAACAACTAATGTATATATATATAATAATCTATTACATTTGAAATTAAGAAGAATTTAAATTATTTTTGTAAACATTGTGCTGTTGCTGAATTTTCTGATATTTCATTTCATTTAGTACATAATCCCTTGTTAAACTAATCGTTGCTAATAAATCTATAGCTCTTTAATCATCTACCCTTATACTTTCGTAAACAGTAAATTTTAATTAAAGTTCATTCCAAATATATGTTAAAAATGGCATGACTTGAGATTTAAGATTTACTTTTCTATCTGAAAAGGTATACACGTTTTCTGGGAAAAACTTGAAACTTGTTTCTTAACACGAATATATTGTACATATATATCAAAAAATGTCACATACTGGAATGTAACAGGCGGGCTGAAAGGTTCGTAGGCTGACACATAGATGGCGCTATTAGTATTAAATGCGTATGATTTTTAGTTAGCCCTAACCTTCAAAAGACGCGTGTATAAATTTGAGCAGTGGTTTCACTATTAGTATGTGAGTTATAGTATTTGTAGTGAAGTTATAGAATTTTAGTGTTCATCATGTGCAGTCCACTCGTCTAACTGACGATTGGACTCCGGTGTGAAATAATAGAGCCATGTTTCATCCATTGTCACATATCGACGCAAAAATTCGGTTTTTATTAGGATTGAACAGCTTCCAAATACTGCTTAGAATCATCAATTCGTTGTTGTTTTTGGTCGATTGTGAGCTCGCGTGGCAATCACTTTGAACAGAGCTTTCCGCATATTCACATATTCATTCACGATATATCCAACACGTTCCTTTGATATCTTTAGGGTCTCAGCTATCTCAGTCAACTTCACTTTACGGTTATCAGAAATTATTTTGTGGACTGTTTTTATGTTTTCGTCGGTAACAGCTTCTTTGGTTCGTTTTGCATTGTCCTTGGTGCTCATGCCGCCTCGTTTAAATTTAGCAAACCACATCTCTCAGTTGATTTTCCTGGTGCAAAGTCCGAATAATGTTTATCAAAAGCCTTGGCTTCAATAGTATTTTTTGTCCCAAAAAGCAATGCTTTTATTAACACACATGAAATTCCTTTTTATCCATTTTTTCAAACCGACAAAAGTTGCTTCACTAAAAATGCTATAACTCCCATTTAATACTGCAACAGCTGCCAAATTTATACACGTGTCTTTTGCAGGTTAGTGCTAACTAAAAATCATAGGGATTTAATGCTAGTAGTGCCATCCATGTGTCAATCTATGAACTTATCAGCGCACCTGTTTAAATCCACATTGTACATAGAAAAGGGTGGGGTTTTTATTAAGTTTAAGATTTTTTATTTAATGAATTTAAGAAACGACTTTGTTAAATATTAGTAAACAATAGATAATATAGATTTATTAGTAGTAATTTCAATTTTGAAGCCACAATTTGAATATTTAATGGCTTGTTTTTTTACATCTAAGGCATTACATTTTCAAAAATTATTTACATATTACCAAAAGTGATTATAATTGCAATTAAAAAAAATGAGCTTGTTTTTCGAAAACAATTTAACAGAAACGAGGGCACCTTGAGAAATGCGAAAAAAATATGTAGACAGAGTGATTTAATATTGAAAGTTATTGTCCTAAACGCCTGTTGATGTATCATTTCATTATATGTTATGAGGTGTGAAATAAATCTGAAAATCTTTTTTAAGGGAACTACGATTTTGGATCTTGCAGTGCTCAGCAAACCTTAATTAAAGTTTAATGTCACGGTATATATTTCACTTAACAGAAGAATGTTGTTATAGAAAATTAAATTTATGTAGCCCCAAATAAAGATTGCATAATGTCATTACACTTAAAGTTCGCCTATGCGATTATTCATTATATCATGTATTCAGTAAAGTTCATTTATAAAGTTGGTTCTATGACTCTAAAAAAGCTATATCTCATCTATGACTTACTGCACTAACAATTAAATGACTTTTACATATTTATTTTACTTGGGTTATACTATAACATTGAATAGTCCCTTTGAATTTCATTTCGTTAAAACTTAAAAACACTCAAGCTATTACCACTTCTGGGCATGAATTCTTTCTCTATTCATTGGTAACTCAATCACATTTTTCAGCTTTTGGTGAATTCAGAGAAAATACACAAAATAAACTGTCAAGAAAGCGATGTGACGAATAAATTGACGAGAATTGCTTGTATAAAATGATCCAGCAACTAGGCTGCCCTCAAAATAAAAAAAAAAGAAAGAAAAAATTTCTAGCCCTTTTTTTTTCTTATACTCCATCAAGAATACTCGATTAGTTCAAACTTTCTCGAAACAAAATCATGTGATACATCAGTATTTTAATATAAAATGCATTTTCGATGTCATCCCAGAATACCTGAAGTTTTTACTGTGAAATTTTCTGAAGGATTTTTGTGTTTAAAAGTGATGCCAGACAATCCCCGATTTGAAGAGAAGTTTTTAGGATCACATCTGCTTTATCACTCCAGACATTTCATGCTGTGCAGTAGCAGCATGGTTTAAGAAGTATTATACATGATGAAAAACAACTATTAAAGCTCGTTGACGCATCTAATACTGTTTTTTTTTAAATATTTTTTCCATATAGAAGAACTACTAGCATTTATTTATTTATATATCATTTTCTGAAGCGTGATGTCCATCCCAATGTATCCAGTTAGGGACATCATGCATGTCGTTTATATTTTACATATTTTGAAAACATAGATCTGCCTCTACCAAAATTTTCTGAGTTAAAGATATAACAGTTTCTAATAAACAATGAAATAAGTTTAACTTGTTTTATTGAACTGTCAGTAAAAGTAATCATAACTCCATGAATAGCAGCGAAACCTATTTACACACAAATTTGAATATTTCTTTCCTTTTTTTTGATTTTTTTGAATTTTTCATTTAAGCTGCATAATAGTTAAATTTTATAGCAATAATATAATATATAATAATAATTATATCCTTCTAAAACATATTTTGTTTAAAATAATTCTCTATATGTATCACAATCATGGCATAATTTTTTGAAATGAGTAATAGTATACATATTATTTTCAAGTTTTATATCTTAACTATGTTGAATTAAAAATATTTCATAATATAATTATTTATCACTTAATATATGAATATTTAATGAATGATATCCCATTATAGATCAAATTTTAAAGACAGTAATTTTTGAATTATGATTCACAAATATTCCTAACGGTGGCACATATGTTTGTAAAAAGTGGTTTCAGAATCACTTTAAACTGGAGTCTCGATCTAATTAACCCAAAGTGTGAACAAAATGATCGTAGAGAGATACCCGAACCACAGAGAATCATTTACACTTCAAGACTACATTTTTGGAAACAATTATGTGCAATCTTACGATGAAAGGTTTTGTAACATAATTTTTCCCCACTATAATAGGAACTCCATTATACAAGTCAACATCAATAATAAAATCTTAATGCAATTGAAATATTTATATTTTTACTCCACTCAATCAATTCCATTCAACCTATATTTAGAGCATTTAAAAACACTGGTGTCCTATTTTAATTTATATGCAGATAATCAAAAAACATTATCCTTCTAATGTAATCCCAAAAATATTTTATGCAGTTTCAAATCCTCATTCTTACTTAAAGGTTAAATTTAAAGTTTTTTTAGAATTGTTTTAGAGTCCTTTATTCCCAAATCTTATACTGTTTTGTCTTTTTATTTAATGTTTTGGGTTTTCTATTTCCACCATCTCAAATGTGAAAATTATAATCTTAAAAACTAGTTATATATACATTTTTTTCTTTGGATAAAAATTATGATGATTTTTTAAAATCTTTGTATTTTAAATTTTGTCATATGTTTTATGCCAAGAAATTAGATAATGTTTTGTTTTCAAACTAAGCCTACAATTTTTTGACATAAGTAGAATGTTCAAGATTAAAAGTTGTAAAATGGAGGAAGCTAATAACTTTATAAACCTGTTTACCATATATTTGTCAGAAATTGCAAAGAAAAAGAAAAAGAAAAATCGATGGTATGAAATTATGTAAGAAGCACTTTAGAAACATTTTAAAACAATATTTAAAGCATTTAAAAACATCGGTGTCATATTCAAAGTATTATATGCAGATAATCAAAAAACACTATTTTTTAATCTAATGTAAATCCTCAAAAATAGTTTATGAATTCAAGTCAGCATTTTTACTAAAAAGCTGGAATTTTAAAGTTTGGTTTGATTTATTTTTAAAATTCTTATTAAATTTTATACTGATTTATATATTTTTATTTTATAATTTGAATTCTGTTTCGCCCATCTAAAAATGTGATAATTCTAATCTAAAAACTAGTTATCTTTTCTTTGAGCAGGAATAATGTATATACATTTTTTTTCGTGGAACAAAAAGAGCTGATGTTTTTCACTGTAAATATATCAGTTGTATTATGCTAAGAAATTTGAGAATGTTTTTCAAACTTAATCTGCAATTCTTGACGTAAGTAGAATGTTCTCGATTAAAGTTGTAAAATAGATTAAAATAATAACAGATTCTAAACCTGTTTACCATATATTTGTCACGAATTGTAAAAAAGAAAATAAATTATCTGATGCTCGGAAATTATGTAAGAAGCACTTTAAGCCTTTTGAGAGCGTTTTATAACGAAAATGCCTGAGGAATGAAATACTGAATGTCAAGAAACGAAAGTTACATCTTGTAAGCGACTGTCATGTATGATTAATGGCTAAAGGACGGGGAAAATAAGGTTTTCTTTCATGTAGTGACTTTAAAATTTCAAGCGATTTTATCTCATAAATGTCAAGTGAAGAAATTGAATTTATTCTCCAAGAAATTCCTCCAAATATATATTATTCTTGTTATAAAAATAAAATGTTTCTTTGGAAATGATGAATTATCCTTTTTCCAAAAATGCGACTTTTGACGCATTAGAACCTATTCGTGACTTCTTTGTTAAGCAATAAATATCTGATTGAAATCTCGGACGATTTCATTCAAATATGACGGAAGCGTACTCAGTTTCTACTATTCAAAGCTCTACGATGGCGAGTTCTTATTGACTTTATTTCACGTCATAGTCTAATGCAATGACATAAACGCAGCATGGGCCATATTAGGTGCTAGCACGCTTTAAACTTTGGCTTAAGTGCCACAGGTTAAACAAAATTCCAATTGACATACTTTAAGCCACGTCATCAGAAAAAGTAGCTTGTAGCTACTAAACTTTGGCTTCAAATGCCAAAGGTTAATACAAAAAAGTCTCCATAGATGCTCTAAAGCCATCTCATCTCTTGAAAAACAAGACGATTAGAGCCATCATGCTCTCTTAGCTTTTAATTGACTGAAAAGGTGGCACCATCGCTTTTATTCAAGAAAACTTCTTTAGTCATTTACAATCGGGATCTTCAAATGCGCTTTTGATCTTATTTTCTAACGAGTTCAGGTCCCTATTTACACTGGTACACTTCCAGTGCAAATGAACTCTTTTAAGTCAATCGGTTGCTCATCTTCCATTACTCTGGTGAGACAACGGCAAGGTGAAATCGGCTGAGGAATGAAGTAAAGACATTATATTCATTAACAAAGTGGAGACAGGGTGCTTCCAGGTGATCTAGAGGCATATTATACACACAAAAATAGAATATAATAAAACTTCAGAAACTTGCTAAACTGAATGAAAGAGGCTTTCCAGAATGACATCCCCATTATTTTAGGTAGATTTAGCCCTTAAATAAACAAAATATATATTTGTTTTGCTAATTAAAAATTATATGAATGTTAATATTTTTCCAATTATTAAAGAGGACGGACAATCGTAAATTTTGACGGGCTTTGTCAGAAGAAATATCTTCTGATCATTTCCTTCCTTCTTCTTGTTTACGTGGTCTGAGGCCAATTGACTAGAGCTCTGGCCATTGGTACTTCAAGCTAAAATCCTGGCAGTGGTATAGGCTGAAGTCTGGAATCCACATTAAATTGTAGATCCCTGTCACCAGCCCAAAGTGTGCATAGAAGGACAGTACAGCGAAAATCCAAATTCCTATTGCTCAGTTCCACATTAGTTTGGGTGACGAGTGTGCAGTTATTTGGTGTAAAACCAATTTAGTTCGATGCAAGAAGTTGAATATTGGTATATTGACTGACCTAGAGTTATCTATTTGCCTGCAGTAGCAGAATATAATCTTACTATCAACTCACCTCTCCTCCCTTTATATAAACAATCAAATACGAAGATTTAATATAAACAATTTCCAGATGCAATGATAGTCAGGATTGATTTATAACTAGAGATAATTGCTAAAAAACAATTGAATAAAAAGTGTAAACAAGTATATTAATTATTTATTATTATTTCCTATCCTTAAAAGTTTTAAATTTGTATGTTGTTGCTACTTTAATCCAACTCCATTGATAACGCTCTCTTTTGGTATTGTGTATTTTCAAAAAGCTTGAAATGGTTCCTAAAAGTTTCGGCTGGTATTTTCAATCAACGATGTCAATGATTCAATTCAAATGTTCTCCCATCTGCGAAAGTCAGTTCGACAAAACTGTCATTCGCTCTTCGACTCTGTGATGATTTGGTTTTTCCCTTATTCTACTGGTGGTGATACTTTTTTTAAAAATCTTTATTTACTTTTTATTCTCGTGGATGTAGGTCTTTGTTACTCCTTTTTTGGTTATGCGTATTTATAAATCAAAAAATTTGTTACGTACTGGAATGCAATATCTATATTTTATAAAAGAAAAGGGTGTTTTTTTTTATTTTAAATTTTTTTATTTAATTAAATTAAAAATGATTTTGTTTAAATGTTAGTAAACCATAGGGAAAATAGATTTACAAAAAGTAATTTCATCTTTTAAGCTAGAATTTGAATATTTAATGTTATATGTTTTTTACATAAATGGGCATTACTTTAAAAAAGCACACACAATCTACATATTACCAAAAGTGACTAATTATAATCACTTTTGATCACTATGCACAATCTAGCAGAAATGCTGGCCAACTTGAGAAGTACGAAAAAATATGTAGGGAAATGTGATAATAATGGAAGTTATTGTCTAAATTGTTGATGTATCATCAGATTATATATGATGAGTGGGAGGTATATCTACAAAATCATTTTTCTAAGTAACTACGGTTTGGATCCTACCAGTACTGTAGCAACCAACCAGTAATTAATAAGTTTCATGTTACGGTATCTAATTCACTAAAAAAGAAAGAAGGCAATATGAAAAAATATTAAATATTCAGCTTATAAATTAACTAGAATATATGATTATAGAAAATGGAATTTATATGGCCACAAATTAAAATTGTATTATGTTGTTACATCTAAATTTTCTTATCAGTTTTTCATTTATGCAATGAAGTTATTCAATTTTTTTCAATCTTATTTATTGATTATTGCCCCGAGCAATTAAACGATTTTAGCATACTTGGAATTATTACTACTACAGTAACATTGAATAATCCCTTTGCATTTCATTTCGTTAAACTTAAAAACACTTCCTATTACCAGTTCAGAGCATGAAATCTTTCTGAATTCATTGGTAGCACAATCACAGTTTCGGTTTCGGTGAATTCAGAGAGAAATTCACAGGAAAATAAACTGTCAAGAAACGTGTGACGAATAAATTGACTAGAATTATTGTATAGATAAAAAAGATCCAACAACAAAACTACCTTCAAAATAAAATAATATATATATATATATATATATATATATATATATATATGTATTACAGTTCTTTTTGTTATGCTCAATCTCTCTGTTAATATAAACTTTTTCAAAAACAATATCATGTGATACATCATTATTTTAATAAAAAATGCATTTTTCGATGTCATCCCACAATACCTGAAACTTTTACTGTGAGAAATTTTCTGAAGGATTTTTAGTTTAAAGTGATGCCAGACAATCCTCGATTTGAAGAAAAGTTTTTATGATACACATCTGCTTTATCACACCAGATATTTTAAGCTATGCACTACCGCATAGTTTTAAGAGTGTTATGCATGATGGAAAACAACTGAAAGCTCGTGGAGCACATCTAATACGATTTTGTTTGCTTATATTCGTCCCTATAGAGGGAATTTACCAGCATTTTTTTATTTATTTATCATTTTCTGACGAGATAAATCCATCAAAGTATCCTGTTAGGGACATGAGTGTATGTCGTTTTGAATTTTTCATATTTTTGAAAAACATAGATCCGCCTCTAGAACTTTCTGAATTAAAAAATAACACTATTTAACAAACAATGAAATAAAATTCTACTTGATTTATTAAACTGTAAGTTTTTCTTCTAATGTAGATGACAAACACTTAGACACTTGGTCTTGGATGCCTTAAGGTAAAGCTCTGCAAGAACGTTACTCACTTTGCATTGCCAGGGGGCGCGTGTAACTTAAAGATAAGCCACGGACGCGGAGTAACAATGCCCCGCAACGCTCTCTCTACGATCACATTCGACCGGGACCTACAGTTTCAAAGAGGATTCGAACCACTGCAACATCCATAGCACCGCCGGGACGTCCGAACCTCGAAACCTGTGGTACCGTGCGCCAGAGCGCTAGCCACTCGGCCATTCAGGTTCCGTTGAAAAGTAAAGTAAAAGTAATCAGTAACTCTCATGACTCAGTGGCGACATCTTCTTACTCAAATTTGGAATATTTTTTTCTTCTTTTTTCAATTTTTTCCAAATTTTCACTCTAAATTGCATAACAGTACAAATTTTTAGAACCATTAATATTTATATATATATATATATCTAAAATGCTTATCTTAATTGTAATAACTCTATATGTCTCACAATCATGGCATAAAGTTTTTAAAAATGACGTAATAGTATACATATTATTTCGATCTTTAAATCTTTGCTATGGTTTATTTAGAAATATTTCCTAATATAACTATTAAACCCTCTAGTAGTATTCTCAATTATTTACCTAATAATCCATTATAGATCAGAATTGTAAATACAGTAATTTTTTGAATTATGATCTCCACAGATAATTTCTAGCTGTGGCACGGTTGTAGGTAAGTGGCTCGGAATCCACTTTAAACTGTAAGTCTCGATCTAATTAGCCTGCAAAAAGTGTGCACAAAAAGATGAGAGAAACCCAAACCACAGAGAATTATTTACTCTTAAGGCGGCATTCTTAGAAAACAATTATGGCAATCTAACTTCATGATGAAATAAAGATGAAAGGTTCTGCAACAAAATTTTCTCCAGTTTAATAGGAACTCCATTATACGAGTCGACA
>BPLR01012117.1:0-32114 GCA_021605095.1 Caerostris extrusa
AGTAAATGAGCATACGAGTTCAGCAAAGAAAGAAGGTCGATTCAACTAAAGCAATCTTACATTTACTACAAATGTGGTTTTATTAATTAGGGAGAGAAAAGAAATTATTTTCGAGACGTGAAATATATATATATATATATATATACACTTTGCATTAGTAAACTATATATATATATATATTGCTATGTTAAACTTAAGTTGCTTCTTTCATGCCACTTATTTCATGGTTCTGATTTAAAAATTATATAAAAAATATATACAGTGCTATTTCATATATTCTGTTTTGGGATAAATCCACCTTAATATACATCCTGTTGGGATCCTACAGATTTAGAAACAACAAGGATAGCTTAATTTATAACTAATAATAAAATTATAACTATTTTAATAGTAATTTAAACTATTTAAACTTAATGACTAATAATAATTTAATTATAGCTATTTTTATGCCATTGATATAGCAGCTAATTTTACAAAAATTCTACACGAAAACCTTTTTCGGTAAACTGTACTTTTTATTTTTTTAGATATCATCTAGCTTATAATAAGTTACATTTTTTCTTTTTGTCATATAAAAGTAATCCGCAAAAAAAGATATTTTTAATCCTTACAATAGAAATTTAATTTTTGGTGTTCTGCGTCCCGCTATTATTTTCTATTAAATTTCATCACTAAATTGCCCTTTATGTGAAGCTGCTATTAAAAAAAATTGGTATTTTTTTGAGTTTTTTTTCATAGTTTTGAGCATTGGGCAATTAGAGCATTTTTAGAAAAAAGTGTCATCGCATGTAGTTAGATACCTTGTATAAAGATGGTTCTGCATATAAAAGAGAAAGAGCATTTCTATCCCCGATCATTTTAATTAAAAAAGAAATAGCTTGGAAACAAATATAGACCTTAATATAAGCATCAATATTTCACAAGAAAAAAGTAAAAGAGTAGATCCCTGCATCCTGTCTGTGATGTTTTTTATAAATCAAAAGCGTCCAGTGCTGTCTGAGCATGACGAGAGCCATTATCGATTATGTTAAGTGGAAACATAATTTTGTTCTGATAGAGATTTTAAGCATTCTGATAGAGATTTTTAAGGAAAAGTGAAAAGTTATAAATCCCCATAAACTGTGAATTTTTAATAAAAACATTAGCATAGAATGAACATTAGTCCTTTTCTTATTCAATAAGTTAATGTAGTCTTTGTAAAAAAAATAGGTACCCTGGTTTATATTGCAGTAAATGGTATTATAATTTATACTATTTCAATAGTATTGTTATTCCTAAGCATGATGGAGGATTTGTTGTAATGAGGGTCCTTTATTGTTTTTCTCAAAACATTATTCGAAAGGACCAGTGGTGATAATGAAAATTAATTATAAGATCCCTCACACGACTGCATGAGATCCCCGGAACTCATGATGAAAGTTAACAAATTTAGCCTTGGGATATTGCCGTAAATGACTTCATGGTGGGAGGCATATCGTGATCTATCATACATCCCAGGAAGTCATAAGCCATATGATGACTCTCTGATGACACATGATTTCACGCATCCAAAGAATAAACAGACAAAAAAAAAAAATTGTCTCTTTTACTGTTGTTCACTAATCCAGTATTTTTAAAGATTGGCCTGGACTTCTGTGACTTAAGATGGACTGGATGTTTCTGAACAGCTAAGCCATTTTACATTTCGCCAATTTACGACTGAAAACTGCACTCGAACTGAATGCCGCTAATCTAACTACTCTACTACTCTAGACTCTGCATCGGCCCTACGCCATTCCGGTTTCGTTAACAAACTTCCTTTCAAAAAAGGGGCTGCATTTCCGCTTAACGAGTGCGCGGTGATCATTAGTGGAGACGGTTACAGCGGACCGGCTTCGAGTGGACAGGGGGGGTGACGTCATTTCGACGGAGGGGGAGGGGGAGGCGGCCTTGTAGCAATTAATTACGCGCATGTCCCTGGGGGAATGGGGAGAGGGGGAAAGGGGCACATTCGAGGATCACCGGTGGGAGGTGAGCCGGATAATGTATTTGCCCTTTCAAAATGCGGGTAACCCTTATGGGCCTCGAGGAACTTCTGATCAAACAGCTTCCAATGAAACCGTCCTCAGTTCATGGTTTTTTTTAACTCAATCTCACTTTTTTAATTACTAATTGTTTGGAGGCTACTCAAGAGAAATCCGCTACCTTAGCCACATGATCTTTTTTTTTTTTTTTTTTGTGTGTGTGTGTGTGTGTGTGTGTATGGGAATACTTTTCATGTTTCATGTGGTAGGATTTATAATCAAATAAAAATATATTATAAAAATATCTAAATTAGGGTTACACAGATTACGTCTACATGATGTTTTTCGCGTGTATCGCCTTAACACAAGTCTGTTTTATTAAAAAATAGTTATTTATTTATTATTATTATTTTTTTTTTTAACGATTTCCAAATTTTTCTTAAAGACTAAAAAACAATTAACAGAATTCAGCTATATTTTGAAGATTAGAAAATGTTAATTATTTTTGTTTCTTTTCTAAATTATTGTGTGTAAACTAGAAGATATATCTTTCATATATGATTCATAATGATTGCATGCAATTCCATTTGAAATTTCGTGTTGAGAGTGATCTCTCATTTAGTTAGCCATTCTACAAGTACATCAATGAAGTTTTGTTAAAGAGATGAGAAGATGCATGCGTTAAGTCAGTCAGTTCCTGTAAAAAGGAGCGCAAATTGAGGTAAGCTGGGGTGCGTCCATTGTATATAAAATCTTCGGTCTCAGAATACTGATCCGAGGATTGATAGGTTTAATATTGTCAACTCTGAGTATTCTCCATGTATAGTATGCAGATTTTGATTCTTCTGTTCATTACAATGTTATTGAGGATTCTTGAAAAAAGGATATATATAGCAATGGTATATACATTCACTCTAGTTTATTGAGAACAGAATAACACTGTTTCTCTCTCAACCAGGGAACATTGATGAGGATGATCCGGAAGAAGCATTTTCCAATTTGCTTATAATGCATGCGTAATTGTTATGTAGGGCTTCTCCCCCTCCTTAGCTGACAAAAGCAAAGGTAAAGGGATTATGGAGTACCAGAGAGGAATCCCTGTACCTCATATCCCTTTAATTAATTTAAAATATTTACTTAAGGAATTAAACCATAAGAGAGCAATTAAAATTTAAGTATTTTTAATGTTAGGATAGGTAATTAAGATGAGAGCCACAACTGCATGCAACCTTGCGTATGAATTACCTCAAGTACTTTTTTCTCTCTTCAATTGTTTCTATTAGCTCACACTCTCCCTATATATATCTTGTTCAAATTTTCAATCGTTCATAAAATACTTTTATTCATCCACTCCAGTTCAAATACATTTTTTGTAGAGATGACACTGGATGTTAATACAGTTTTCAAATATTAATTCAGTTAAATTTAATTAATTAATTTTTAGTTTTTTTTTAGATTTAAGTTGCATATATCTACCAATAGATGGTGCCAGATGTAAGAGGAAAATTTCAAACTATAATGAAAACCCTTTTTTTTTTTCAATTCCTATTATTAGTTCGCACTCTCCCTATATATACTTATATCTTTTTTTCAAATATTAATCCATTAATTAAATTTTTATTAATAAAAAGTAAAAAATTGTCTTTAAATTTTTTTTTTTTATATTACTTGTTTATATTGGAATTTGATTGCCCTTCTGTGCAGCTGTTTGATTTTTAATTACATTTGACTTTTCTTCGCATCTTTCTACAAGTACATCAATGAAGAGGTAAGCTGAGGAATCCTTATTTCGTATATAGTTCGGAAACATCGATTGCGTAGTAGAGTAAATTTTGCTTTTAAAGGTACAAAACTGATTAAATCAATTTTGTTATGTAGCTGGTCAGATATGTAGTGAAAAGCAGCTTTTTTTTTTTAAAAAGACCATTAGTTATTGCGAAATTTTTTTTTCAGAACATTTATTTATAATGTATCATTTAAAATTTAGTGATTAGAAATTAGAAATATTTTTATTGTAGTTAAAACTCCTCCAAACATACCTTGGCAGGTCGTCAATAGTTTGCGGTTGTAACTTCGGTAATGATAACACCCCTAGACAGCTGATGATTTGAATCATTCGAAACCCATATTGCTGTGAGGTTAGTATACATGTTGTTATTGTAATGATTGTAATTCTGATTTGGAGTAATTTCTCAATTATTTTGCCTACAAAACTGATGAGGCTGGATTGGTCTGTATATTTTATGGACCAAAAATGAAGTCTATATTACAACAAATTTTAAAAATCACACATTTTGTTAAAATAGTGTATAAGAAGAATTCTAAATGAAACCCAATAAACATTTTTAACTAATTCCTTTATAATTAAAGTGTAACAAGATGGATTATAAACAACATTAAGAGCTATTAAGTAACGGTTATGACATTTTAGCAGACTCAGCTCTTATCCGAATGTACAACAAGGCGGCTGCCTACAAGGCTCTCGTATTAGGGGGCTGGGCTCCATACTGGAAGAAGATTCAGTTCGACTTCATTTGATTTCTCATTAAAATGTGTTGGCCCAGATTTGAAATATAATGTTTAATATAAACGTATACAAACAGCGTCAACATTGTGATTTGCAGAATTGCAGAAGATAAAACATTTTTTAGTATCGATAAAATTTATTTTTGATATTTTACAACTTTAATCTGTTTTTTATTATTTTTAGAATATACAGTAGAACCTCTTTAAGGCGAACCTAGGTAAGTCGAAAACCTCCAAAACTCGAAAATTTACACATTAAAAACGTATTGAATGGAAGGGTTCAATACATTTTAATGTGTTTCATACAAATTTTCAATGTGACCTCCTACTTTTCCAACTATTATATTTTACGATGGCATTTTGCATGAGGCACATGGAGGGATAACACTGAAGCATATACCATGGCAAGAGGGAATTTGAACCTGACCTCTGATGACATCTTTCAAATCAGATGCAGTTTGTGGATTAAATGCATGCAACATTAGATCACATCTCTATGGGGAACGTATTATCTGCCATCCATTAAAACGAAAGTAGAACCAAATGCTGCAGCATATATTCTCAAAATGGGTTCCGGACTTCATTCCAATATAGAACAGTCGTCGCAGAGTCCTGTCCACTAATGTGTAGGACTGTACAATATCACGACGAAATCCCTCGCCCATCAGTGATGCTTCCACCTCTGATTGCTTGATTGCGCTTCTTTTGGCTACATAATAATATATCAATCTCCAAAGAAGTCAAGGCAACCCTTTTTCTTGCTTTTTCAAGAAGACGAATGGAATGTTTTTATTGCTGTCGGACGCATTGAAGCAGTGATAATCAATCACAGATGTTGCTCTTTTCTTTGGTGTTTATCATTTCGTAATTTTCACTTTTATGGAAATAATCCCTAACCAGCCAAACTGTCATTCGAAGACTTTGGGCTGATCCTGCAAGGGTTATGACTCACTTGGAGATTGATATATTATTATGTAGCCAAGCGTAATCTAAGAGACTTGGTTGCGTCCATTGGTAAGATTATATCTACCACTACTGTAAGCCAAAGACTACACATGAATAGTATGTAATCCCGATACCCTGAATTTGCGTTCCTCTATCCTTTCTTTCAATCAAGAAGGGCACATTGCAGTGGTGTCGGCAACATGTCAATTGGATCGTTTCTTGTTAGAGAAACGTTATTTTCACTGATGAGTCGCACCTTGTCCTACAAACAGTTGGCAAGTATATAAGGGTGCTCAAGCATATAGAAACACGTCTGTGTTGAAAATAAAAACGTACGGTCAATAATTACACTTTTTATCAGCACTTACATGCAGCACCTGCAAAACTTCACATTGATGGTTTTTGTATACGACCGCCGTTTTTGCAAATTCTCGACACGTAACTGTAATTTACTGTATTGTCACATATATGTCACATTGTTGCATTGTCATATATATATATATATATATATGTTAATACTGAAATAAATTAATAAAAATGGCATGTACTTTACATTTTTTGTATGGATTTCTAAAATGCTTTTTAAAAAGGCCAATCAATTACTTTTTTCCCTTTGACAAAAATAATATTTCAAAGTCTTTTTCTTTAAAAATTAGCACATTCATTGACTGAACAACTAATTGGAAAAATACATGCAGTCATATCAGTTTTTAAGCAACATTACATAAAAAACTTCTCAAGTGAGTTAAAGCGATTTTTTTTGTTTATTTGTTTAAAGTAACGATTGTAAGAAGTTACCATCAAATAAATACAGTTTAAAAGGATACATTTAATTGAATTTGCTTTTATCAATGTACACATTTTACAATAAAAAATGTAATGTATTTTTTAAAAACTATAACTGCAATTATTATTTTATTTGTTTGGCTAGAAAATGTTATCTAAATATGTTAAAGAATAGATCGTGATTAACAGAACACTTGATATTAATTTACCTCACCGTTTTTTGAACGCCAGACCCTTTGGCCTCACATCATTCGGCCACTTTCAGACACATCAGATGTGTGTAACAAATTCAAGGTCATGTACGGAGCTCCTAAACTGCAAAGCGTGAACCTAAATACACACTTAATCGAGTTTCAAGCCTCCAGGGTTTGAAAACCAAAGCATTATCCACCGTCCATTGCATTGGTAATTGCGTGTGCATTTATATACAACTAAAAATTCAGTATGGTGATTAAAAATTCCGGACAAATTTAAATTGGTGTTAGCCTTTAAATTTCCTGAGGAATTTAAATTGAGATGATTCCTTGACAAATTTATCAATCACCCTAATGATAAATGTGAAAACTGATGCACTGTATGGATGCTATGGAAATTCATAAAATGCGATTGTTATGTTATCTATACAGATTTAGAGGTATCACGGGCGTGTTTACTGATCGAGTACAAGGATCAGATAAATATTTTTTCTATTGTCCCTCATTCCACTCGTTAGAAGTGACGGAAGTTTAGAGTGTTTCATAATACAAGTATTAAAATAATAGAATTAATTCAATTCATAGATTGCACAAAACCATCAGCAGATATCATAGATTTACTTTGGAATTAGCTATTTGCTTACTTTAGTTATTTTATTATAACTTAGAAGTACTAAGTTACTTCTTTTCTTGCCTGGTCAGAGTCCAGCTCGAGTTTTGAGGAGAAATGATTTTTGTTTTATCTTATTTTTGCATTGAAGCCAAAAACATCTGAAACTAAATAAGATATGTACTAGCAAGGTAAACTATTCTTTAGAAATAGGACAAGGCTTGATAGTAAAACAACGGCTCTGATTCACAACTGACATGAAGGGAGCTTTAAAAGCACCTGAATTGCAAGGTATCTCAAAGCTTCAGAAAACTATTCAAGTGTGCTTTTAGAAAATTTTCCAAAATCATTTTAATCCAACTTAAAAGCGAATTCTTCAAAAACAAAAATGAGATAATACTGAATAATTATATACTAAAATACATAATTATATATATATTGGATATATCCCAGTATATCTGCGATATATATTGGGATAACATTATAACGTTTTATTAGCCACTCTTTCATGAATTAAATTATTAATAAGCAGTGTTTTTTTTTTTTAAATTATTAAGGCAGCTTGCTTTCAATACTAAGAATCATAAATGATTCTTATAAGTAATCTTGAAATGTTAAATGATTCCTACAAATAATAAAGAATTATAATTGCTCTTCTATATAAATGTTGTTGTTTGTTTTATCCCACTTGGTAGATATGTAATCTGTGACCGCCCACGAACCATGTATGGACTCATGGTTGAAGGGGAAGGAAGCAGCTTCTGTTGTGAAGGAGCACAACGTAGGTAGAAGTATGACTTTTGCTCCGTGAGACTGGAGACCGGCACCTACGGCTTAAAGTGGATTCCGAACCACTACAAACATTCATGGCACCGCCGGGACTCGAAGTCGAAAACCTGTGGTACCAATCACCAGCTGCCAGCAGCCGCTCGATTATTCAGGCCCCTCTATATAAATAATCTTGCATAGTTTCTTGAAGATGCATCAATAGAAAGATGGGACAAAATTCCTGAGCAAACAACAACTGATTCATCTCTGTAGCATAAATAAGAAATTTTTTAAAATGAAATGAAGTTTTGTTAATCACGTGATTTGGGGCTTATGAACTTTACGTAGGTGTATTTTCAGCACTATCTTTATTCGGAATAAAGAATTTTCTAATTGTATTGGTAGGCTATCTTTGTGTAAAACTTATAAAAATCTAGAATCGTTATAAGAATTTTTATAAAAAGTGAAGAATAAAAATTATAATAAGAATAATAAAATTCTAGTAAAAATCTTGATAAGAATAATAACATTTTTCCAAGAATAAAATTTGATCATATGATGGATTTCAGAAATTTCATTAATGATATTTTGTACTGATTCTTCGTGCTATTATTCTGTTCTGAAATATTTCTAAATTCTTAAAAGCACCTATAGCATTTAATAAATTTATTTTTTTCTTTTCTTTAATTGGTGGTCAATTTTTGACTTTTTTTCTTTCGTTTTTAACTAGTGTTCTATTTCTACCGTTGTCATGAAAGAAAATCAGAAGGGTAGAAAAGTGATAGAAGATCAGTACTTCCTTACTTGATTTTCTTCATTTTACTTGTGGAGGAGGAATTATCAAACGCTAATGTAAAGTAAACGAATTTCGTGTTTTTAAAGTTTTATTATATGAAATAAATAAATAATCGTAAAATTCATTCTTAAAATGATCAAACTGTTTATTTGTAAACAAAACAACAAAAATTTTTGATTCTTAAAAACTTTTTAATATTTACTTTCTTCGGATTATAAGATGTGGATAAGTTTATAAAATGTATTTACAAGTTACATGCCTTTACAAGCAAAGTGTTACAAGTGGCTCTTGGCCTTGGATTGTTGTTAAACACGCATTCAAGGCTTTTAGTCTTCCTAAATAATTTAGGTGGTTGCTCAGTAAGACAAATAAGAAAGTTTGTTATCGAGTTAAAACTACAACGCCTGAGAAAGACGAAAATGTTTCTATTAGGCTCGAGTTGATAAATTCATTTAATATAATCGCATATCCGATTTTATTAATCTAATGTTAATAATGAATATCGATATTTGACGTGATTTCGATGTTCAACCAAAAATTTTTATAAAATGAAATCCGATATTATTAAGAATTCTTACATAAATAGATCTAGAAAGATAAAAATTATCTCTGTTTAAATAGATCAAAAATTATCTTATAAAACCCCTTTTAAAAATTAAAATTTACTGTTGAAATTGTAATATTATCATTTGAAATCGCTAAAATCTCTAAAACATGAAATTTTTCAATCTAAGTTCATACAACTCCCTTTTTAATTTTTAATTTTCTTTTTTTTTTTTATTTTTATAAATTTTTCAAAAGAAAAATTATGTGCTTGTTTTGCAGAATATACCTTTTGCTGTTTGTTGTGTTCTGTTGTATATATTTTTTCTGTTATAGAATTTGTTAGATAATTCCATCTCAATCATAATTGGTAAGCTTTGTATGTACAGCCAAAGATTTCTTAATATTATATAGTAATATTTTTCATTGAAGAAACATACTTCAAAATATTTTCAATCCATTAACTTTTAAAGTACCAGGGATGAGGGTTTAAAAAAAACAACTTAAATCGTTTCCCCTTCCCTTCCTAATATACTATTTGGTTCTCCCCAACGTTTTTCCTTTTTATGCAGTGAAATTTAATATATTGATTGATATATATTTTACTTATTCATTGCGCAAAAGAAAAAAGATGGTTCAAGATAGTTTGAAATTGAATCTGGGAAAACTAAACGAGTTCACTTAATTATTTTAAATAAAATCAATCAAATGGGTAAAAAGATAATTTGTTTCAAAATGTTTTTGCGTTGAAGGCAACAAATTAAAAGGTGAAATGAAATAAAATGAACACAATTAGAGTAACACGTTATAATATTCTAGACGAACTACCACTAGGTAAATGCAAATTTTCCAAAATAAGCCCTTTATGTAAACATCAGTTAAACTTTAAATGAATGCATACAAACTTTGATTTGTTCCAAACATAACACAAAATGACATGTAAAATAATAACTGTAAAAATTTTATTAAGATTTCCATATGTCATTTAGAGAAATCTGATTTCTGAATACATTAAAAATAACTGAAAAAACCAGTTCTACAAAAATGGATTCATAGATTTTGTTTTCGTAGAAAAACAACAGTATGCATTCATAATTAAATACCGCAAACAATATGCATTGATAAAACCAATAAAAACAAGAGAACCAACAAGAACAAGAAAAAAACAACAGTATGTATTGGAAAAACCAAGAAAACAACAATATATGTATTGGTAAAATCAACAAGAACACCAAAAAACTAACAAATAGCAATATATTAGTAATTAAAACCAAAAAAACTTTTTTATAATTAAAAGTAGGCATTAACTAAAAATGTTTTAGAATCCTAAGACCTTGTTGTTATTTTAAAGATACTGAAAACAATTTTCGATTTTTGCAGAAATACCTCACTGAAAACGTCATTTTAACATAGCCTCGACGAACTCATAGTTACAGAGTGGAAAGACAACTGAAACACGGAGGAAAAAGTTTGCTTACTGTACACTGAATATGACTTCTTTGCTGAGGGTTAAAAATGTTCCCCTGTTTGTAGAAGAAAATAAACTGCTATTCGATTTTCCTGAATTCGACAAAGAATTTTCCCAGATCACATTAGAGAACAAAAAAGGAAGAAAAAAAAAAAAAAAGGTTGACTTGGAGTCACAATCTAGAGACGGAAGAAGTCGTTGGTTGAAAGGAAAGGAATGAAGAAAGAAACAGAAACTCTGTTCTGAATAGAAAAGTGGAATATTCATCAAGAGCAAAATAGTTTCGCTCCGCGTTTATTCCCTTAAAAATAGTACGTCGCACAAACTCTCTCCTCGTGGAAATGGAAACAGGAAGAATCCCCTGAAAGAAAAACAAAAGAGAAAGTGTGAGACAAAAGGCGGCAACAATCAGCCATTTTTTTTTTTCCAGAAAAAGGAATAAAAAAAATGGCTTCCTTTTCTACACGTCTCTTGAATAAAGATCTAATGTTTATGAAGTGCTTTGAGCTTCTGAGATTGCTTTTTTTTTTTTTTTTTTTTTTTGGCTACTTTCACAAAAGACTCCTCAGAAAATTAATATTGTTAAAATATATGAAAACAAGTCCATGCATAGTTATCAAAGATTGGAAGTTGAAAAGTAATTCTGAAGAAAATTAAAAACTTTATTTATTCAATGACGTCGTCTTGTTCATTAAGGATATGAATTTTGGAATAGAATCTATGTTCAAATGTATCACAGCTTCTTTTGAAAGTCTTCCTCACGACATAATCTTAAGGGGGAAAAAGCATAGTTCTCATGGAAATACTTTCTATATGTTTTTATGTAAATAATATATATATATTTGTGTTTATGTTTATTTTTAAATCTTCAGTATATATTACGGATTATATTATATGCAAGTTTACCTTGCATTTAATTTTTTCTAATATTGATTCTAATAATGCGCTTTAATAGGATTATGGAATAATATTTACTAAATTGCTTTTATTTATTAGTAGCAGATATAATCTGTATTGCCCGGCTGTAGGAAATAATACATATTTATTTTGTCAAATTTTATTAGATTAAAAAAAGTAAACATCAAAATTTAGATTATTTTTTTTTATTTGATCTTTAATTTCCTATTTTCAATTTTTCGATTTTTCTTCCAATAGATACAAATTTTTCAGCAGCATGTTTTTAAACTTTTAACCTACGCCCAGCCTGAGCCAACGGGTTGCTGTTAACAAAAACAGCAAAGAAGAAAGCGAAAAACGACAGTCGCGTTTTAGCGAGAATAGGGTGTCCGTGTAGGTAATCACGTGTGTCATCCCTCGAATTTAAAACTGCCCACAATCATTAATCGCAACTTAAAAGGTAAACTGAGAACTGCTCCTATTCTCAAATTAATTTTTTTCAAAATCATAGATTAATTCTAAGCAGTTCCTTTAATAAAATAAAGCAGTAAACACTACAACAGCAGGCCTCCATTATATATTCTTATCTGGTGTTTGCAGCTAAAAGAATTGATCTTCAATTTGATTGATCAACTACACACAAAAAATATTATGACATCTGCTTTTAATTTAAAAGAACTCTTTTCTCAATTTGATGCCAAAACAACGCTTTTTGACGTAAATAATAAGTATTGATCACAGGACAACAAAGAAATTGAAGAAAGTACTCTTCCTTTTGGTTAGTATTATCAGACCAGATAAGAATGTATAATGGAGTCTGCTGTTATAAGGTTTACTGTTTTATTTCATTAAAAGATAATTGTTTAGTTTTTCTTAATCCTTGTGCCTAAACAATGCTTGTGGCGTAAATAATAAGAGGTTTAAAAGTTCCTGATGATCTGTTGTAGGGTGTGGCAGTCCATAGGATAGATATAGTTTCACTTTCATATGTATAGATTTTATTAATCTTTTATTCAATGGAAGTTAAGGTTTCTCAAAAACGAAAACATATTTCAAAGTGAAGAAGATTTTCTGATGGTATTGTTTTAGCCTCAAGTGTTTGTAATGAGAAGCTTTTTAATTGATTGCCCGAAGATAAGTTTACATGAAATGCACCCACATAAAAGATGATGATGATTTTGACTCGTAGTCAAAAAATATTCCATTAAGAAAGTCCTAAATATTACTTAGTAATCATTATGGTATACATAATTATGTCTGATTTCCACTTTCAATCAAATTTGTTTTGAAAGTTAGTCGCCCTCTGGTAAAACCTATTTCTAAGGCAGGCAAAAAGCTATCACCACATTCTTACTTGACCGGCAGCGGAAGTGTTAAACATTTCTCACGATGGAACAAAACTGTTTGTAGCCATCTTATTGCTACGATCATTCAGTGTTCAAATGTAAAATAAAAACATGCATATGATTAGAAAAACAGTTTCCATCTTATTGCAGCAGTTTCAGCATTAAATAATTGTTGTAATACTATTAATGTAACAGTAAAATTAACAACAATTTTCTTAAAATACAACGAAAAGTTTATAAAACTTTTTTCCCTTTATTGCAAAAAGATACTTTGGATTACAATCACACATTCACATTTTATAAAAATAATAATAATAAAAATAATAATGTTGATAAATAAAAATACCCCGCGTTAATAATTCCAATTTCTAAATATTCCCTTTTAAAAATAAGATTTTTTTTTTTCTTTTTTAAAAATAAAAACCGCTAAAAATCAAGAACAGCCCTATGAGCTCTAAATGATACTTTGTATTACAACCCGTTCATATTTTAAGAAGGGGGAAAAAAGAAACCATGAAATAATATTGATAAACAGAAAATTAAAAAATACTGTAAAGTTAAAAAATCAAAAATTAAAATTTTGATGTTAAAGTAAGGTTTAATTTAAATAACGAGACAGAACAGCTAAAATGTACGAATAGCATTTGTTACCTGGTCCACCGTTTTGCTCCGTAAAGTCGTTGAAGGTCGAGTAAAGCAAGATTCAAGAACAAGCAAAATTTTCCGTGTAAGTAATTCTCATCTAGAATTGTATATACACACCACACTAGATATTACATACAACAAAGGGAATTTTCATTGAAGTTAATTTGGCGCTTTTAGTTGTCTATTAATCCTTGATGTAAAAAGTGAAAAAGAAACAAGCACAAATAAAAAAAAAATTTGTAAAAGTCAATTCCTACTTTTGTTCACTCTATTGCAGAAAGTCCTTTTATAAATAATTTCATCCATTTTTTAAGTTTATCAGGCACCATCTCTGGGTAGATACATGCAGCTTAAATCTAAAAAACCCAAAAAATTAATTCATTAAATTTAATTAATGAATTAATATTTGAAAAATTGTATTAACATTAAGTGTCCTCCACTACAAGTTAAAAAAAATGTATCGGAACTGAGTGGATGAATACAAAGTATTTTATGAACGATTGAAAATTTTAACAAGATATATATATGTAGGAAAGTGTGAACTAATAGTAGGAATTGAAAAAACTTTTATTTATTTGAACCTCAAAACCTCGTAATATTCTTATGGCAGAGAATAAGTGAAAATACTGTGTGCATAAAAGTCGTGATTTTTATATCATTTCCTGAACTAGAAACTAGAAGTTCAAAAGAAATCACTCATCCACTTCAAGTTCAACAAAATGTATTTTGAACTCGAGTGGATGAATAAAAAGTGTTTTATGAACGTTTGAAAATTTTAACAATATATACATAGTGAGAGTAGGAACTAATAGTAGGAATTGAATAAAACTTTTATTCATTTTAACCTCAAACCTTATAACATCTTTATGGCAGAGATTAAATTTATGCTTTGAGCATAAAAGTCGTGATTTTATATCATTTCGAAACTTTTCTTTACATGGTAGGCAAATAGCGAGAACAAAGCTGACGATTGTCTCTGTTCAACTTTTTTCTTCCCCGTGACCGAATTCGTCATCTCCCTCCCCCGCAACATTGCGTGTCTCTTAGTGGGGGAGTGGAAGGGGGATGTCTCTATGAAATTGGCAATGATCAGAAATCGATCAGTTACTGCGACGCGATGAATTTCAATTTGGGGAGACCGCAGTACAGTCTTGGGAGATTAGCGCTTCTTTTAGGTACAGACCACCCCCCGCACACCCCCTCATCTCACCCCAGAAGGAGGCTCTTCCGAATTACAAGTTTCTGGAGAAAGGGTTCTGCTCTTCAGGCTGGAAGTAAATGTTACTTATTTTGATTAGGAAATTTCAGGTGTTCAAGCACCAAAGTGGATTTTTTTTTCCTTTTTTATCCTTTGATTTTTTTCCCCCTTCTAAAAATTTATTCACTCGGAATTTAATGTACTGAAAATGCAGAGTGCAACTGCTGGAAAGGGAGGAATTTTTATGTGAGTGGAGAAGGAGTTATGTTATGAGTTTCTATGAAAAGGGTAATGTAGGGAGACAAAGCCCAATTGATAATTTTATAGTTCAAGTCTATTTTAACTAGGATTTTTTAATTTAATTTCGTATGACGAGAATTTGAAATAAAAAAAGAAAATAATAAGGATGGAACATAGTAGATATAAATAATAATAATGTCAGGGGGATGAATTTAATTTGCCCCATAGTAATAAGAGCAAAAGAAAATAAATATAGAACACAACATTTATTATCATAGAATTGTTGTTGTTGTCGTATCCCACATATGGAAGAGGGAGGAAGGGTTTAGCTTCTATTCTGATGGAACACCCGTAAGGTAAAATCTGACTCATAATAGGAGAGGGGCTCAAATTTTAGGGGCGCCAAAATTTTTCGAAAGCAGCAAAAAATTTGGAAATCGATTTTGTTTATTAACTGTAAAACCGAATTTTAATGCTTGTTTTCTTGCTTTGACAACCTCGAGATGTCAATATTTTTAAGAAGTAGGGGTTATTTTTAAAATAATTAATCGTGTAAAGTAGTAAAATTTATATAGGTATACAATATAGATATAAGCTCTGCATCAAAAGTAAATGAATTCTTACATTCCGTGATCTCTGCGATATCAACAAAATATGGAGTATCGCTTTACGCATTTATCTAAAGTACTCCTGCAACAAATTGTTCTGGAGAAAGATCGTTTTCCACTGACAAGAGTGAAAAATTATTTACGTGCAGGTATGAAGCAAGATGGCTCAATGCACTTTCATTATTAAGCACTGAAACACAATTGGTTCAAGAAGTCAAGTATAAGGGATGTCATTAATACTTTTCTCACGGATGAAAGCAAGTAACAATTATATTATAGGATTAATTAGATAGATAGGATTTATTTCTTAATTAAAGCGATTTATTCTAAATTGTATGTTTAGTTGTTATACCAAAATATATATATATATAGATAGATAGATAGGTATTTAATCATCATCATTGGCTCAACAGCCCAGTGTGGGTCAAGGCCGTCTACCTACTGGCAGATTTCGAGACGAGAGATGTTTTCTTTTTACAGATTGGGTTGTCAACTCTACGTCCAAAAAGCTCAACAGTCATATGAGACCAGGACCTACGGCCCAAAGTGGATTCGAACCGTCCAAACATCCACGGCACCGCGATTCGTACCCAGAAACCTGTTGTACACAGAGCGCCAGAGCCCCTAGCCCTCGGCCATTCAGGCCCATATATATTTAATTCATGCCTAAATTTAATTGGAATCCATTATTACTATTCGTACTACTAATATTATTATTATATATAAAGGCGTCAAATTAACTTGGGCCTAGGGCGCCATCCAACCTAAATCTGTCACTGAAGCTATATAAAGAAAACTTAACCCTTCCTCGGTTAAAATGAGTGGAAAGTGCAAGAAGGTTCTTTATGGAAAAAGGAGTCCAACAATGGTGGCTCAGAAAAACTGTGTTTATGAACTCATAACTGTCATCTGTGGCGGCTCAGAGAAGTTCAATCACGTTGAGAACAGCGTTCGCGCCCCTTTTAAGCCCGTCGTGCGAGAGGGCGTTGTGATGGAAATGAGCTTCCACTCTCGCTAATTGAACGCCAGTCCATCACCAGCCCACTTTTTCAATCAGCGCTGCTCAAGGGTGGCGGTAATTGGGGGCCGCCGTTGATTAGGGATACGAACCGGAAGAATCCTCTGCCTTTCGAGCTTAACAAGATGCCCTAAAGATCTTTAACCAGAACGAAAACCACTACCTTTTATTAAGAATTATTCAGCTGCATTTTGTGTATGGGCCTCGTGGTTCAGGAACTACTAATCTATTACGCCCCTACCATGATAAAAAATGGAATATTATCAATTTTAAGTCGACTTTAAAAAAAACGTACGTTCAGTAGCATTATAATTCTTAGGAAAAGCTTTTTTTTTTTTACTTCAGTTTTAATAAGAGGCTAAAATTAAATTCGAATGAGTAAAAATAATTTACGTGATTTTACGCACTATAATATTTTATATTGGATTTAGAAGAATTTGTGAAATAAATTCAATCACTTTTATTAAACTTATATTTACAAACACAGTCTTTCTTAACAGTATTTTTTTACAACAATAGGCGTTTGCACATGCAGATATTTGCACTTAGTTAAGAAGTTATTGCACTCTAAATTTGCTAATTATAAAGTTAGTGTTAATATGCTAAATTAATGCCTATTAAAATATTATAGAACAGTTGAAGACACGTAAAAGAAAATTTGTGCATTTAACTAGAAGGATGCTATGTTTGTGATGCATTAAATTTTATTTTTTCGTAATAATAGATCTTCTTCCATGGTGGATCCAACGTAACTTTGATAGCTTCAGTGCTGAGAAAAGTCTCTCAGCACAGCTCAAATTGTGCTGCAGGGAAGCAGTTACTGTCCTTGTAACTGGTTGTATTATTTAAAGGATACTATAGAATTGGTTTTATTATTTTATCCTTAACATTTAATTTTTAATATTCATTCTTGGAATTTTAGAAAAATAAATTTCATTTTTACGAAAGAGTCGAGTCGGATTTTAAACGACTTCCCATTCCTTTAAATTTACTCGACTCCAACTTCCCTCTTTGAATGTTAGAAACAGTGATATCGACTTTCAACTTTCAATTGTAAACATCTTTAAACTTTTTAAGTACAACTGCAACTGTACAGTACAACTACTTTAAATACAACTGCATTCAAGATTGAAAAAATTCCGGAAGATGCGATATTTATGGCCTTTTCCAACCTTACCTCAAATTTAATAAAAAAAAGAAAAAAAAAAAAAAAAAAAATAGATCACCCAAAGTTATATGTTAAACATACAATTATTAAATTCCAGGAATAGTGTAATAACTCATTTATCTGCTTTTCTTGCTATTGTAAAATGTTGTTAACATATTGACATACTTAGTTATGCATAAACATGATTTTTAAAGACTTTTATGAGCTGTTTACAGAGAATAAATATATTATAACTGGTTATAAATCTGAAATTTGTATGTGGGAGACTATAGTTAAGAAATTGACAACAAAATGACTTTTATTATAGTCGAAGTCAATAGAACATGATCTTTTGTAGCATTTAAAAAAAATCAGAAGTTTTCAGAGAAATTTGTTTCTTGGACAAAAAATGTTTTGTTATGTTTTTACAATTAAATATTTAAAATATTTCGTGGCAGGTAAAATCAATTTTTTATTTCAAACACGATGTGGATTAAATCTTTAATTTACTTTTTGTGCATACTTTTATTGTAATAAAAGATGAAACCTAAAGAGAAAAAAATGGTGATCGCTTTCATCCTCTACTGGAACATACGGTTTTAACCATTTTAACACTAGAATTATTCTCCTTACATTCTAGTGTTAAATGGTTAAACTATGTTGTGGATTGGAAGAAATAACTTCGGTTTTCACCATTTTAAGTACATGGTAAAAACCGAAAGGGTTTCTCTATACGACTTGCAAATGGGAGCTGGGATCCCTAAAAGTCTTTCCGGAAGACACTGTCTTACTTTGTTCACGGTATACATAAATGGAGGCATCCGTTGTTAAAAAAATGAGACAACACAATATTGCAAAAGTAAATGAAAAAGCTATAGTAGACACAGTAAGTGGCATTCAGTTACAATTTTCATTGCAAATATTGGGTCGGTGCATAATTATCAGGCATTTCTTTGACGTGCTATATTTTAATAAAAATTTGCACTATTTTATAAATTTAGGAATGAAAATATCTTTCTATTTTTAGGTTATAAAATGCTAGTAGTTAATACTCATATTCGTCATTTCTATTTTTCATAATAAATAGTGTTCAAGAAAGCCTGATAATATAGCTTAAAAAGCGATGGTATGCACCAACCCAATACAAATTAAACTGACAGCATTGTAGAAAAGTAACAGAGTGACTCCAATCCGCATAAAATAAACAGAACCCAAGACTTCCTAGTAAAAGCTCAAGATCTAAGCAATGGAAAATCCAAGCATCGATAGCCCTGCACCAAGCTGAGAATGAGACGTTATGGATCCATGCCACTTTACCCTTGTTCCAATGGACTTTCGTATACGACTCGCAAATGGGAGCGGGTACCCCTAAAAGTCTTTCCGGAAGGCAATGTCTTACTTTGTTAACGGTACACATAAATGGAGGCCCCCTATGTTAAAACAAAATTGAGACAACACAATACTCCAAAAATAAATGAAAAAGCTGTAATAGACACATTAATGGCATTCGATTACAATTTTTATTTTGACACATTGAGACAGCATTGTAGAAAATGTAACATAGTAACTCAAATTCTACAAAATTTTGTATAATTTTCGAAATAAATAAATAAGAACCCAAGACTTCCAGCAAAAGCTCAAGATCTTGAGGGAAAATCAAGCACTGATAGCCCTGCACCATGCTGAAAGAGATGTTATGGATCCATGTCACTTCACCCTTGTTCCAATGGACCCATCCCCTTTGATGATTCTCCCTCTTCTTCCTTTTTGAGACAAAAGATGTAGATCAAAATTAAACTTCCCCCCTCTAATGACCTTGAAGGAAGAGGCGTCATTATGCAAATTCGGAATGATGGCCCATCATGGCCGTGACGGATGGTCCCCCCAGATGGCCGATGAATATGCAATGCAGCGCGCTTTTTCCAACCAGGGACTTCCGCCAGTGTGCAAGGTGCGTGGGTGGAGGGGGTGGGGGTGGGGGACTTAACTTCATTTCCTCTTAATGAGATTTTGAAATCCTTGGGAGGAGGATCATCGCGCTTTCTTAAACGACGTTTCGTAATCTTGGGGGCCCTTCGACGATGAATGAGGCGAGGTGGAATCACATCAGATGCCACTTTCTGAAAAATATTTCACACTTGAAATTGGGATTTTTTTTTTCTTTCTTTCTTTCTTTTCCTTTCTTGGGGATGAAAAGAAAGAGAAGAATGGATTTTCTTTAAAGGTGCCAATTAAACTTTGAGAAAGTCGGAGAGTTTAGGAGTGGATTCGAAAAGCTGTTTATCTTGGATCGCTCCATCATGCAGGTGCACAAACAATTCGTATTGCACCCCTAATATTAAGCAAAATTTCAGAATTTCACAAAAAAGAATTTAACCACAATTCATATTATTGTCTAGTGAAGCGCCAAACTGAATTTAACGCTAGGTTGTTTGCTTGATGTGCTAAGATTGAAACTTACAAATGTCAACCACAATGATTTTAAGCACTTAACAACACTACCTAATTAGTTTAATTCTTACTGAGCAACAACGCCATACCAAAAAGGGCACAAGGTGCTACAAATGTTTTAAAATTATAGATTAATCTTAAAATGTGTTATGTTAATTTTTACGTATCTGATTACTGCCTGACCCTTCTAATGCTTTAATTTCTGAACTATGTATGGACTACTTTGATATGCTTGTCAATGCAATCCACAGTTGCATCGACATTGAAATTTTTGTGACGTTCATCCTTCCTGATTTATATCGTTATGAAAATTACAGGGCGTAAGACAAATACGAAAGACTTATAGTTCATTTGATGGTAGAACTACAATAATAAATATTCCAAGTTCCCACACGAGGACAATACTTTACCGATCTTCTACTAACATGCGACTCTCAGACATTTAATCTTATTTCTGTATAAATTTAATATCATGAAATTTGTGCAATTCACTTCCACCAGCCGAGCTTCTTGAGCATTATTCTCAGCAACTAGCCAAAAGATTATTTCCCAGCTGCAAGCGAAAGATTCATTAGCAAAATTTGCAAATACCTTGTAAACCTATCGTCAATGTGGCTGTATAATTTTGGCCTTTTGCCTTCAACTGAGCACATTTGATATATTTTCGAAATTGATCAGATAAATTAAACAATTTAATGAGAAAAATTATTATAAGATTTTCGATTTAAGTACTACTGCACCACACTACTCTATCCGGCGAGCAAATAACTCATACAGTCCTGTGAATAATCTAAGTGAAAATGTGGAAATTTGAAAGAATCAAGATTGAATCTTCCAAGCGAGAAAGAATGACACCTCCCATGGATTGCCATGGATAAGATTTTTAATGTTTTCTAATTTTGAAACCAACAGCGAAAATCTTCAACAGTAGCAACTGTAGTTTTTCTGCTGTGTCAAAAAAAAAAAATAATAAAATATAAAATAAAAAAAAAACACGGGTCACAGGGAATTAAGTGGTACATCTTACCACAGCAGTTTTATTCAAATAATTTTCTCACTAATACAGAAATGGGTTGTATTATCCTCAAGCTAAAAGTATACTTCTCAACTCTGATAATGGAAAAATATATATTTTTTTTTTTGTCATTTAATTTTAAAATGAATTGTGTCTAGGACATAACAAGAAATATATAAAAAAAAAAAAAATTTAAAGTCAACTCCTACTTTTTTTTCACTATATTGCTGAAAGTCCTTTATAAATAAAGTTGAAATTTTCCTTTTACATCTGTCGCCATCTATTGGTAGATACATACAACTTAAATCTAAAAAAACTAAAATTAATTAATTAAATTTAATAGTAGGAATTTAAAAATGAATTCACTTGCAACTTTTTTTTTCAATTCCTTCTATTAGCTCACACTCTCCTATATATATCTTGTTCAAATTTTCAATCGTTCATAAAATACTTTTTATTCATCCACTCAGCTCAAATACACTTTTTTTAAACTTGTAGTGAATAACACTGGATGTTAATACAGTTTTTTCAAATATTAATTCATTAGTTAAATTTAATTAATTAATTTTTAGTTTTTTTTAAGATTTAAGTTGCGTCTATCTACCAATAGATGGCCCCAGATAAAACAAAAATGAATGTAAACTTTTATAAAGAACTTTCTGCAATAGAGTGAAAAAAGTAGTAAATAGAAAGTAGCAATTGACTTGCAAATTTTTTTTTTATATTACTTGTTTATTCAATGAAATCAAAATTCTTTTAAATTTAGAAACTAGTATTAGATTTAATTTAGAAATTAATTTAGAAGTCAGTGTAGCATTTAATACAGTAAATCTTAACTTGCAGTTCTAATCTGATAGTACAACACTTTTCGCAATTCGATCCACCATCCCCAGTAAACACTAATTAATTGCGTATTTATAGAAAGTTATCCCGTACTTCCGGTCCTGGGAAAAAACGGGAGCGGGGGTGATTAATTTAGAAATTTAGATTAGTTTTTAATTTAGAAATTAATTTAGATATCAGTCTAGCATTTAGTACATGCATACATTAAAAGCACGAACAACCATCACCCAAACCTTTTGTAGAGACATCTCTTTTCATTCGAAGAAACTGATGATCCGAGACTTTTTTCGGAACACTCTATCTGATAATTTACTTGAAGGCAGCTTATCTAAAACCTGGTTTAACTTTATTCTAAACGTCCCCGATCAGCCCAGGTTTAAAGCTGTTGCCCTTTTCAGACTCTGACGGGCCATGATTGTATGGCCAGTCCTCTTTCCTATGAAAATATTTGCAAGCCCAAAATGCATGATCTGCAGTCCTGGAGAGGACATGGATTCATCTTACCTTTCTGTCTGCCCTGCACTCGTTTCCTCTACTGTGTAGGATCGTTAACTGGGAGGCTAGGGCCCTTATGGGCTAAACATGTCACTATGTGATTTCCTTCGATTCTCGTTGTTGTTTTCATGTTCCTTGTGTTCTTTTTCTTTTTTCTTTTATTACTTATTGTAGCCTGCCATTGGAAATAAAAAAACATTAAAAGTTAACTTTCAGTTCGAATCTATTCAATGCAACACTTTCGCAATTCGATCCACATCCCCAATAAACACTAATTGACTGTGTATTTATATAAAGTTATCCCGTACATCCCTATCGTGGGAAAAAAAGCAGGGAACGGGGAGACAACCTCCTGAGTTACGGAGATAAAGCAAGAGAAATGCTCGCAGCATACTTCAACGTAACTATATAATTTTGGCCATTTTGCCTTCAACAGCGCATTTGATGTATTTTCGAAATTGATCAGATAAATTAAAAATTTTAAAGAGAAAATTATTATTAAAAATTCAATTAAAGTACTATTACACCACAATCAAATAACTCATACAGTTCTGTGAATAATGGGAGTGAAACTGTTGAAATTTTCGTTAACCAAGGTTGAGGGCTCCAAGGGTGAAGAGCGACATCTCCCAAGGGTATTATATGGATTGCCGTATATAAGATTTTTTAAATATTTTCTAATTTTGAAACCAACATAGAAAGTCTTCAATTGTTGTTTTTGCTGTTATGTGCAAAAGAGTAAATCTAGGGATTATGGGTTTGGTTTGTCGCTCTACGGTCATTTTGTGCACACTTTAGGCTAACTAGACCGGGACCTACAGATAGAGATCACAGAAGATTTAAGCGATACTTCTTTCTACAACAATCGTATTCAAATATTTTCTCACTAATATAGAAATGGGTTGGATACTCATCTAGCCAAAAGTATAGTTCTCAACTCTGAAAATGGGAAAATATTTTTTCTTTCGTCACTTAATTTTAAAATGAATTGTGTCTGGGACATAAAAACAGTCTGGTTTTGAATTCATTTGCAAATATTTTCCTTTTATTGAAATAATGAAATATATATATTTTTTTAATTTAGAAACTAATATTAGATTTAATTTAGAAATTAATTTAGAAATCAGTCTATTATTTAATACATGAATACAATAAAGGTTAGCTTGAAGTTAGAAGTGATACATTTTACCACAGCAATTGTATTCAAATAATTTTTCTCACTAATATAGAAATGGGTTCTATCCTCATCAAGCCAAAAGTATACTTACTTCTTAACTCTGTAAATGGGAAAATATTTATATTTTTTCATTTAATTTTAAAATGAATTGCGTCTGGGATATAAAAACACTAATTATAAAATTACTACACTATATAAAAACACTGTATAAAACACTACACACCGTGTTTGAATTCCTTGCAAATGTTTTTCTTTTACACAAATAATGAAGTTAGAATTTTTTTAAATTTAGAAACTAGTATTAGATTTAATTTAGAAATCAATCTAGCATTTAGTACATGCTTACAGAAAAAGTTAACCTGCAGTTCTAATCTGGCAGGTGCAAACACTTTGGCAATTCGATCCACCATCCCCAATAAACACTAATTGACTGCGTATTTATAGAAAGTTATCCCATACATCCCTATCGTGGGTAGAAAAAAAAAAGTTAACGGGGGACAACCTCCTGAGTTACGGAGATAAAGCAAGAAATGCCCGCAGCATACTTCAACGCAACTCTTTCGCATAATCGGATTATGAGAACCATATTTTAAGACATAAGCACCGGAATGGCGGGGGGGGGATTGAATGTGGCTGGAAGACAATAACAAGAAGCCAGAAAAACGATCTCCCCCCCATCCTCCCACGCAATGCCAAGAATGCGGCTTCCTTTTCAGGAGGTACGGGGGATCATCCACGCATTCTTGCTCGAACCGCGGCAATAAAGGTCCCTCCCCCTTCCGAATATTGAGAAGAATCTTCGGCAGCGATCGAACAAGCGGGGGTGGAGGAAGATTTTAATTCCGTAAGATGCTGAATAAAAAGAACTGAAGCGGATGCACAATTTCCCTTCTACTTTTATTTTTTTTTTCCTTCTCTAGCTCACAAGCGAAAAGAACATCACGCGAGCGATATAAGGACATGCAAGGGCAACTCGTGTTGAATTATTACTTTTTCCAGGTAGAAATATAATATACTCGCCCATTAAAATTGCTACACCAGGAAGAAATGCAGATAACAAAATGATATTTATTGGACAAATATATTTTACTGAAAATAACAACTGAATAAATTTTCAAGAAATTTGGGAGCATAGATCCTCCCAGAACAACCACCTCTGGCAACAACATCAGCACACATACGCATGGGCATTGAGTCAAACGGAGATTGGATGGCACGTACAGGTACAGATGCCCATGCAGCTTCAAGATGCTACAGCTAATCAATTGTAGAGACTGGCGCGTGGTGACGTGGCAGTCGCTCAGCAACCATGGACCAGGCGTTTTCTATTGGCGCGAGAGATCTGTGAACGTGCAGGCCAGGGCAACAGCGAGCATTTCCGTATAAGGAAGGTACGTACAATATTGGCAATATGTGGTCGTGTATTATCCTGCTGAAACGTAGGGTTTCGCAGGGCTTGAATAAAGAGTAGTAGAACCACGGGTTGTAACACACCAAAAATGCAACGTGCATTGTTCAAAGTGCCAAGAGGTTGTTCCAAGACTGTGCCTAGAATTGTGTCAAGAATTGTTCAATGCGAACAAGAGGTGACCGAGACGTATCCAATAGCACCCCATAACTCACGCCAGATGATAGCCAGTATGACGATGACGAATGCACGCTGCTAATGTGCGTTCACCACGATGTCGCTAAGCACGGATGCGGCCATCTTGATGCTGTAAATAAAACCTGATTCATCTGAAAATGGCATCTCGCCATTCGTGAGCCCAGGTTTATCGTTGATCACACCATTGAAGACGCTCCTGACTGTGAAGAAGGCATCACAACAAATTTTCACCAAGTAATAACGTTCAAATGCAATTTGTATGAGAAACCGGCTGAACAATTTCCTCATTTAAACACATTGTCGGTGTCTCTACTAGCGTCTGCTTTGTCAGAATGCGCTGTAAAGCTAATCATTTGCATATCACAGCACCTTCTTCCTGTCGTTTAAATTTCACGTCTGTAGTATGTTGCCTTCTTGGTGTTGCAATTTTAATGGCCAGTAGTGTACATTGATGAAGTCGAATATCTCGGACTCATAATTGTTAAAAAGACAACCTTCAGAAATCATAAAATATATACAAAAGACAGTTATTGGAAAAACTACATTTAACTCTCTCCTTCATCAATAAACATTCTAAATTATCCAAGATAAAAATCCTTCTTCAAACAATCTTCCCTTCTTGACCTATGCAGCACCTATCTCTGGTCTAGCCGCCAAAATAAATAGGAATAAACTACAAATCCTGCAATAATAAAATTATTAGAATCATTACAGGGGCTCTTTGTTATGTGTGATATTTATATATCCAGTGTTCGCAAATTGATCCACTAGACGAACATATTAAAAACTATCAAGAAAAGTGTACCCTATTACTCATTATCAGAATCCAATCACCAAATCCCAAGTTTTTCTTTATGTACAACAACATTGTTCAACACACGTACACACACACACACACACACACACACATATATATATATATATATATATATATATATATATACAACGATTAAACAGACCTTACCTCTAAAGCCGCCATGACAACAGCCAAGGTAAAATGTAGTATATTCAGTACTAGAAAGACAATTTCCAATTCCCTCTTTGCAAACAACTGTACAAACAGAAACATATACAAGCTAATGACTCTAATAAATCCTTCTTTTCAAACGAAGATCAAGACTTTTTCATTATAAATTTCCACCGATCTCAAGATTGTTGAGGGGCTGGAGGGTGAAGACAATGTCCGAGGATAGTTCCTTTCTTGGTTGATTGCTGCGTTTCAACGCCCAATCATCACTGCTTCCTGAATCTCTGCTATCCGCCATACAAATTCACTAAATTGATTCTGAACCAGTTGCAAGGAAGACTGATTGTTAGATATTTTAATTTGTAACTTCTTTGTTATATATTTTTTTATCCTTTGTTTTTATTAATTATTTTTTTTAAATTGCCACTGAATATTATTATTATTACTTTTCAATGTTGATCAACTTCTGACCAGCATTGTTACTTTAAAATGTTCATCAGAAGTGAAAACAAAATATTAAAATAATGTAAAAAGATAGAAATGAGAAAAATATTCGCTGATAACATTGAACATTTGAACAAACTGGATATTTACAAAAAAAAAAAAAAAAAAAATTCTCTAATGTTTATGTATTTATTAATTATTAGTTCAGTATTAGTATTAGTTCCCTAATAGTCTATGTATCGTGTAATAAGTTAGTATGAGTACAACTGTTAGATATTTTTATTTTATAACTAGTTTGTTATATATTTTTTTTTTCTATTCTTCGTTTTTATTTAGCTTCTTAAGTATTTCTTTTAAATTGCCACTGAATATTATTATTATCACTTTTTCAACGTTGATTACTTTATTAATGTTGATCGGCTTCGACCAACATTGTTGCTTTAAAATGTTCGTCAGAAGTGAGAACAAAGTAAAAAAAGAATGTAAAAAGATAAAAGTGAGAAAATATGCGCTGATAACATTGAACATTTGAACGTTCGAACAAACTGGATATTTACAAAAAACCTTTCTCTGATGTTTATGTATTCAGTAATTATTAGTTCAGTAATAGTATTAGTTACCTAATAGTTTGTTATGTAATTGTTTGTAGTATGTGTGTGTCAATTACTTATTCTGATTTTTGTGATTGTACCTGAACGTTTAATCCTCTAGGAAGCAACATCCTTTCACCTGATTATAAATAAATAATTATAATGAGATCCAAGGCATTTAAAAAATTTCCAAAAGTCAAAATGAATATATATATTTTAAGTTTCCAATGCTCGATTTTTCAATTTGAAACAAAAGATTATTTCATTTTCTGGATAGAAATCTTCATTTGTTTCCCTATCAAATGAAGGAAGAAAAAAAAAGAAGAAAAGCGAAACTCCTTTTGCTTCGTAACTTTTTTGAATTAATGACCATTTTTTAGTCGAAAAGTTACTTCGAATCGGATCTCCTTTTCCTTTTCCGAATAATTGTCCTTGGGATGATCGAAGCAGTACCCCCAGAGCAATTGGGGACATCATTTCAGAGCATCTTCTTTTCGCATTTGAATAGTTTGTTTTCCTTCTTTTGTAAGAGAGGAATACTAATTTCACCCTGAAAGAAATCCAATATGTTTTCGATCTTCTGTGTCTTTTTGAAAAGGCCATAAATAAAATACTAAGATACTTTTATACGAATCTTGAAAATAATTTTGTTTTTATTTTAAGTATGATTAGGAATTTATTTCGTTATATACTGGACAAGAAATACGTTATATGCTGGACTTTCAAGACGTTATGTACTGGGCAAGAAATATTATTGTCTCCATTAAAATGTACGTTTTAAAGTGGTTAACAAGTAGTTCTAATCACAAAACAAGTGTGAGCTGCTGATGCCAATAAAAACAAATTAACTTAACTGTTTTTAAAATTACTTAAGTTTCATTACAAATGATGTATCTATGAACAGAATTTGTTTCATTTAACTACGATCAGGAATTTATTTCGTTATTATAACAACTGAAAAATATTATTGTCTTCCTTAAAATGTACATTTCAGAAGTGGTTAACAAGTATTTCCAATGATAAAACGAATGTAGGTCTCAGTTGCTAATGAGTTTAAAACAAACTAACTTAACTGTTTTATAAAATTAATTTAAGTTTCATTACAAATGATGCAATATAATGTCAAATATCGGCCTAGTTTGTTTTCCTTTTTTTGTAAGAATGGAATACTAATTTCAACCCGTTAATATGTTTTCCAATTTCAGTGTCTTTCTGAAAACGCCACATAAATAAAATACTAAGAAAGATCTTCTAAAGTTTAAGAATCTTGAAAGGAATTTTGTTTCATTTAATTATGGTCATGAATTTATTTCTTTATCATTGTCAAAAATGATGTATATATCTAGAACTTTTGAATTATTTCACGTGAACTGTTTACCACTCCACTTAACTGTAACTGGTCTTCGGTGTAAGAGTTTTTCTTCCTGGACTTAGAACTTTCTTGTTGGTAGTCATCCGTGGTAGACGCGGATTTTTGTGTCTGTATTACTATTATTTTTTTTTGTGTCATTTTCGTCATCATAATATGTAAATAAAAGTATTGTAAATATTTATTTGAATTGACTAACTAAAGCCCGTCCTTTTGGATATCTCATTATTGCAATTAGTTGGACTAGAAAGATAAGAGAAATTTTATATGAAATTTTCTAGTTTGGCGGATTGTTTTGGTGAGGAAATCATTTGGAATCATTACAACTGGAAAAAATATTATTGTCTTCATTCAATTGTACGTTTTAGAAGTGGTTAAGGTGTATTTCAAATCACAAAACAAACGTAGGTCCCAGTTGCTAATGCCTATAAAGCAAACAACTTACCAGTTTTTTTAAAAATTAATTTAATTTAAGTTTCATTACAAATGATGTAATATAATGTCAAATATAAAATAACCGACTAGTTAGTTTTCCTTTTTTTTGTAAGAGAGCAATACTAATTTCACCCTGTAAAGAAATCCGTTATTTTTTTTTTTATCTCAGTGTCCTTTTCAAAAGGCTATAAATAAAATGCTAAGAAGATACTTTTATACGAATCTTGAAAAGAATTTTTGTTTCATTTAAGTATGATCAGAGGAATTTATTTCGTTGTCATTACAACTTAGCATATTATCTCATATGTAATATCTTCCTGCCTTTTATTTCGTTGTTCATAATTTTGCAGCAACTGCTTCTACTGCGTACTTATTTATTAGCTCTTTTCCTAATTTCTATAATAATTGATTTGATGAATATTCATTTAGCTCCTGATTTGTATATTTTTTCTAATATCCTACCTAACATATTTATATATTTTCGTATTTCCTACTTCATCCTTTTTAACTTTAAAAATTTTGATATTCTGTTCTGTTTTGTAAAATTTTTCCTCGTTCAGCTTCTGTACCTCCAAAAGTGAATTATGCAAAAATTTTCCGCCTCCATCTTGCGTCCATTCATTTCACCCACATCCTTCCCAAACTGTATAGAGGGGCAACTCAGCTCTAGGCACAGTGATGTGGTGTGGCGTGGTGTGTTGTGATGGTTGTAGTTATCTTACAACTGGACAAGAAATATTATTGTCTTCATTAAAATGTACGTTTTAGAAGTGATTAACAAGTATTTCAATCACCTGGAAATGGTACCGTGGTAAACGTAGATCCCAGCTGCTAATGCCTATAAAACAAAATAACCTAATTTAACCGTCTTTCTAAAATTAATTGAGTTAAGTTTCATTACAAATGATGCATCTTTTCATTCTTTTTCAATTCCTTCTATTAGCTCACACTCTCCTATATATCTTGATATATAATCGTTGATATAATATATAATCGTTGATAAAATACTTTTTTATTCATCCACTCAAGTTCAATACATTTTTTTTGTTGAACTTGTAGTCGATGACACTGGATGTGAATACAGTTTTTTTCAAATATTAATTCAGTAATTAAATTTAATTAATTCCTTTTAGTTTTTTTTTTAGATTTAAGTTGCATATATCTACCCTAGATGGCGCCAGATAAACTTAAAAAATGAATGAAAATTATTTCTAAAAGGACTTTCTGCAATAGAGTGAAAAAAAGTAGGAATTGACTTTAAAATTTTTATTTTTTTTTATTTTTCTTGTTTTAAGAATATTTCAATAGGAAAAATTATGCGAGTCATATAAAGGATAACAATTTTTTAAAACAAATATTTTTTCGAAACTGACAAAAATGGTATTTTGATGACGGAAGTACTAATGGTGGTGTTAACTTCTCATCTAAATTAATAATATGAAGTTAGAATTATAGTAAGCTACTTAAAGTAATAGTGATAACTGAAAAATTCTCAAAATTAAAATGTCGTACTCGAATAAAAATATTTCATTATTAAAAATAATTTAGCCACAAATAAAAAAGAATTTAAAAATAATAAATGTTTAAAAAAATACTAAAAAGGTTTAAGTTTAAAAATTTGGTAAAATAGAACTTATTAATACAGTGCATAACAAGACAAAAGTTCAATAAAAAAAAGTCAATTCTCAGAAACGATAAAAAGTAAAAACATTTTTATTTTAATTAAATGCTAATTTTATTTCTTTTTGATTAATCATTTTAAATTCCTTTTATTTTACTAAATTAAAGGGATGAAACAAGAGAAAAATAAAAAACCCATAACTATCTAGTAAAAGAGAAATATTATGTGCGCATCGTAGAAGCGGAGAATAGATTTGGGACTAGTTGCAAATGCTACAGGAATTATGAAAAAGGTGCAAAATAAGACAAAAAAATTCCCTATTGAAAAAAAAGCATTTCTCAGAACCAATAAAGAACAAAAAATTTTATTTCAATTAACTATTAATTATTTTTTATTTTTCTTGTCTTTTTAGTTTACTAAAGAAAAGGGATAAAAAGAGAAAAATAAAACCCCTAACTATAGATATTAGAGTTTTTGCATACACCGTATTTTGGACGTCCGTTAGTTTTTCTCCTAGCGCGCATGCTCATAGGAAACATTATTACAGATACGCATGCGCAATTTCCTATGAGCATGCGCTCTAGGGAGAAAAAGCTAACGGACGTCCAAAATACGGTATACAAAAAACTCTCTATTATCCGGCAAAAGAAAAATACACTCTTGACCATAAATTAAGGATAATTCAGAATCACACAGAAATTGAACTCTAAAATAAAAATTTCACCTGTAGAATTATCACGCACATCTTGAAGAAAAATATGCAAATTACAGCAAATCATCAGATGGCGCGGATAGTACGTCACAATGACGAGAGTGTAAGAGAGGGGTATATAGGAATGGTGGCAAAGAAGTAAAAATTGTTCACAAGCGCTTTAAAAGCCTTTCAGTGCAATAACCGCATAGTTATGGCACAAAGGAAGCATTTGGGTGATTTTTTACGTGGTAGATTTATCGGACGACTGGAATGTGGACGTACCCAGCTGGAAGTATCCGAGGAACTTGGAATCACCCAGAGTGTCATCTCCAAGCTTTGGCAACGATTCCAAGATGATGGTAATGTGGGTAGATGTTACAGCACAGTCGTCCCCGAGTTATAACGCCGAATGAGGACCGGTTAGCAGTTACTGCCAAAAGAAACAGACGGAGCACAGCCTCAGACCTGTCTCGTCAGCTCTCTTCAGCTACCGGTACGACAGTTTCAAGGCAGACCGTGTACAGACGTATAGGGTAACATTGGTCTATGCTCGTAGGCCTGTCAGATGTGTTCACTTACCTGCGATTAACCTGAATTAGAGAGCATGCATTGTGGACACCGCAACGGTGTCTTATTGTGATGTTTTCCGACGAGTCAGGTTTAGTTGCA
>BPLR01012118.1:0-113678 GCA_021605095.1 Caerostris extrusa
GGCTTGTTTACGTTAAGATGATACAGGATTCTCACCTCCCCAGTTCATCCTTATTCATTCGGACCTGCTACTCATTTATATGATATCTTCTCGTCCATTGTCTTCTGGCAATGCAGTCAGAAAGGATTTGCCCTCAGCACTCTCCTCTTGAAATTACGGGAAATTTACTTGGGGTATCGCAAATATTACCGGCATGCTTCCTGAACATTTTCGAAGACGTATATACGGGCATGATTGACCGACGTATCAAACAGACGCTTACTTAAAATTCCTCCTGCCCATCCATACCATCATTTTGCCATTTGAAATGATTGAACTTTCTTTTAAATTATGTAATATCATTTATTAATTAAACCTTTTTACGATTACAATTGTCATAATAAAAAAAATTTAAGTCACCTCTACTTTTTTTTTTCGAGTCTATTGCAGAAAAGCCCTTTATATATATCTTTTCTTCATTTTGGGTTTATCTGCGCATATGTGTAATTTCCATCTAAACTAAAATTAATTACCAAAATTAATGAATGAATTAATACTGGAAAAAAATCTCAAATCCAGTTAAAGTCTCAAAAATGTGTTTCTGAACCGAGCACAGAAAGGGCCATGAACGATTAAACAAGGTATACATAGAAGTGTAAGCTGGGACAGAAGATGAATTGAATGTAAAAATAAATACCATAAAATATTTGATCCTCAATAAGCGAGCTTCATGTATGATGCCGCACAGTAATGCTTGCTTGTCTCAGCCACTAGAGAGTTGATACTGTTCAAATTAGATCTTCGAAAAATGAAAGTTTATTTCTTTATTTTATATATCGAACAATATAAATTCTAAAACAGTTTTAAATTTATGATACCGGAGTCGAGAGATGTTGGCTCCGTTGGGATATTTATGCCATACATTCAAACCTTCAGAATGCTTATACTTCCTCTACGATAATATTCATTAATACCGCTATAACATTTTAGAATAAAATGGAACTTCACCACCTCGCTTTGATCGAACAAAAGGGTTTAAATAAGTTTCTTCGTCGGCCCACGACGATTTTCTTCATGATTCCGACTCGCCGAGCTGAGCTATAATTTGTATCAATATTCTTTACCTCACCTAGTATACTGATGCAAGCAAATCCATTTGATATGTTTTATATATTTTCTTAATGAGGAGATTATAAACAAAAAAATTGGTTTTTCTTGTCCATTTGCCTGTTTTCAATAAAAGAGTGACCATGTATCTATAATAATTCAATCTATCAAATAAGCATACTTTATAATATACAGGGTGATATTATAATAAGTGTCATTTTCAAAATGATGTGAAAATATAATCATTCTTCCAATGAAGTTTTCATTTGAACTGAAGATACTGAAGAAGGGGGAAACGGTACAAACAAAAAGACAAATTCACTACCTTCCCCATAAGGCAAGCCATGGTGGCCAAGACTGTCAGTCACGTTGAAGGGAAATATTTCTTCCGCTCCAAAATGAAACAATCCAGTTATTACTGAATACTACAGCAGGTTTAATGTGAATATAATGTTAAATACGTTAAATATTTCGATTCCAAATATTAGCTGACTATTTAGCATAGATTTCCTTAAATTGTTTCAGGTCATCTCCAGTCTGAAATTTGAATCACAGATGGTGTAATTTTTTTTTTATGACTTTAATCCCCTTGTATTATTTTCATTTATGCATCTATTTTGTCTTCCTTGTTTTATAAAGATTTATCAATAGATCTGAAACATTTCATAAAGCATTGTCGGTTAGCTCTCTTGAGTGTGATCCGGTTACTAATCTGTAATTACGGCTTTCAATAAGTGCCAGTGTTGCGAACCACAATTTCTCTTCGTTTATTTAAAATGAAATCTGTTTTTTACGGCAGTTCCGCTTTATATAATTTCCTATCATCTCAAATGGGTCATTTTAAAGTCAATTTTTCACTCTATTGCAGAAAGGTTCTTTCTTTGTAATGAAATTTTCCTCTAGATCTGCCGCCATCCATTGGTAGGTTATATAATCTAATATAAAAGTTAAATAACATGCTCATTCTAATGAAATTCAATATTTGAGTATGGCCCGTATAACGTGTCAAGTATCATCTACTAGTTCAAATGCATTTGAATTTGAGTGGAGGAATGAAAAGTATTTTCCAGTGAACGATTGTACATTTTGAGCAAGATAGCGATCGTAGGCAGGAAATGAATAAGCATCAGTCGAATGAAGCGTATTTTTGCATATCAAGCATAATTATAAAATGCAAGATTTTGTTTTTTTAATAAATAGTTTTATAGTTGCAGATAGCTGATCATTTTGTTCATTATCTTCACATATTTTTGTGTCATTTCTACTTCCTTCATTAATATAGCATGTGGAAATTAAAAATCCATTCACGTCTTGTCACCCAGAACGCAACAGTTCTCTCGGGTTCCTGCTTCACATTGGACTTTTTGGTGAACAGGGAGCCTGGCTTTAATCACGCATCAGCTTGGGAACGCTTGATAAATAGTGCGTCTGCTTTTGACAAGATAATACACATTTTGGCAGAGTCACTGTCCAGACACTTCTCCAAAAAAGAAAAGTCCGAACAACTTTGTGTCAAGTGGGAGATAGAAGGCCTTCTCCAAAATGCCAGCACTTGTTTGCTCCCCTCCCCCGAAAATGATTTTGTAAAAGCTACTTGAACTCTTCCTGAATGAACGAACTGAGCCTCGACCCAACTTCTCTGCTAAGTACAGGCTGCTTAGGATCAGCAATCGATTAAAGAAAAGAACTACCTGATTTTCTAAGAAAAGAAAAATATCAAAAATGTACACTCCGTGTCCAGAGCAATAAGTATAAACAGTCTGAGCATCTTTCTTTCGTCAATTCACAGCCATTTGAAACAAATGAGCGGCTGTTTAAGAACAAAGGAATTTAGAACAAAATTGCTCTGCAAGTTTGTATTAATATCGATGGCGGAGTGATTATTTGTTATTCCCTTGCCTTTTTTCGCGTTCAAATGAATGCTTTCTTGTATAAACCACCCTTGATTTATGTAGTTGAACTTTCATTTGTACAATAAAGAATTCATCTGCAGCAAGTTGGCCATGCGAATCCCTGGGAGCTGCGCAGCTCATGCGCCGCCCTCAGAAACGAGGACTCCACGTGTCTGCGCAGGGCAGGTCGTGTGGCGTTGCCCTAAGAGCAGCTCACTCCTCCTCACAGGCTGACTCAGGCTGATAGGAATGATAGCTTCCTTCACCTTTTATCAGGTGGTAAATACAGCAGCTGGGCGGGCGTGAGAAAGAAATAGCTGAAAATAACCTTTATTTCCGCCTTGGCATGGTATTTCATCGGTGTTAACATCATTTTATATCATCATTCTCATTTTAACTTGATAACTGAAAAATATCTAAAAGAAAATGGTTTTCTTAATAAAAGAAGTCAACAGTGTAGCTCCTTAATTTGTTTTTTCAATTGTGCCTTCATATTACCAGAATTGGTTGCTTCTTGAATATATCTTAATGTGCATTTCATTGGAACCTACAGCTTGTCTGGGAATATCACAAACATCTGCGTCATCATGTCTCGAACCTGAAGTCCGGTAAATAAGGTGCCGGGAAGGCGGTGAGCTAATTGGCCACTGGCTGCTGCTGTCCCGAAGTAGCTGGCTGGGACGCCCCGAAACTCGAGAACACTTAAGAGATGCGGCTGGTGCTGATGTATCGCACCGGGTGAGGAGCGGTCACCCGAGAGAAATAAGAGATTTTGAGAGCCAACTTGTAGTAGACGATCACCTATTATTTTGATTGTAAATAAAATTAAATTGAGGCCAGTGTCAAGTAATTTTAATTTTGTAAATACAAATAAGTGCTCCATAAAGTCTTTGAAAATATAGCAGCTTAATATTTCTCACTGCAAATGTGATAATGAGACTTCCAACAATGAACATTACTTTGAATCTGAAATGTCGAACGTTGCACAAAAAGGTGATATTCCAAAAGAGGTGAAAAGAATTTATTATTTTATAGATCCATCTATCAAAGATGAATATTAATACATTGTGCTGTCGAAAATTACTATTTTTATTTAGCAGAAGAATTTAAGGAATTTCTTTCTTTTTATTTTTCCTCATATCAAATGTAAAGTAATAAAACTACATTTTGATAAAATAAGTATGTGTCAATTCCTGCATTTTTCACGACAGCAGAAAGTCCTTATAAATGTTTAATTACCCATGTCGTCATCTACAGTGATATGCTAAAAATATGTAATTAATTGGTCAAATTTAATTACGGAATTAATATTTGAAAACTGCATTAACATCAGTGTATGTATTTGCCATGAATGGATGAAGGCATTTTATGAATGATTGAAAATGTACAAGAAGAGAGAGAGGAACTAAAAATAAAATAAAATATAAGTATTTAATAATGATGAATCTGCATTGTAATGGTTTATTATAAATAAGTTGCACGACATTCAATATCTTTTTTGTCATCTTGGATAAAATACTTATTTTCAACTGTTATACTTTAGGTAAAACAGACTAACGGACAACAGCTCCGGGGTAGCTTTCATTTTCATTTTTCAAATTGCGTAGATGTCAGTAAACTGTAATAAAATTTTTATTCAAAGAGCTTTTTTACAAAGGCTTAGCTTGTTTTAATTTCCTTCTTCAACTCTTTTTTCATTGGCGGGATTTTAATATAAACTCTTTTCAAAACGATTTCTCAAAACGAAAAGCCTTTTGAAATGCTCCTGAGCTTGAAGTCAGTAATAAGAGTTAAGTTAATTTCAGACAAAGAAGTACTTGCTTAACAAACATTTTTTCCTTGAATAAAGGCCATTTCATTTCTCATTTAATTGAAATATATTAAACTCTGGAAATAAATGTACAGTAAAAAATATTATTATTATTATTATTATTATTAATGATTTAGCGTAAATAAAGTTTGTGACTCAAATAATGCAAAGTTATGATGTTTATGCCTTTTAAATGTTGATTAAATATTTGTCTTATGTTGATAAGATATTTAAGCAACCCATTAACAGTATTGCTATAAATATACATCGAATGTTTCGTTTTACCTCCTGCAGTGTAATTTAAACACTTATCTTTTATTTTTCAATTCCTACTGTTAGTTCCCACTCTCCTTATATATATCTTGTTCAAATTTTCAATCGTTAACAAAATATTATTTATTCATCCACTCAAGTTCAAATACATTTTTAGCTTATAGTGGATGACATATGATGTTAATACACTTTTTCAAATATTAATTCAGTAATTAAATTTAATTAATTTAGTTTAGTTTTTTTAGATTTAAGTTGCATGTATCTAATAATAGATGGCGCCACATGTAAGAGGAAAATTTCAACTTTATTTGTAAAGGACTTTTATGCAATAGAGTGGGAAAAAAAGTAGGAATTAAAATCCTTTTTTATAATACTTGTTTTGACTTTAAGGTTATTAAGTAATTACAGCTATAATAAAATCATTCCTTTCATACGCACCTTTCAAATGTACAAAATCACATAGCTCCATACAGAGTTAACTTCGAATAAATCAATACCACAAATTAAGGTGTTTTTTTTGTGAGCAAAAGGTGAGATCTATGTTTGTCATTCATTACGCAAGTTAAACTTCTTTTATAATTTATGAATTCCATCTGTCTTTAGATTAATGGGACACTATTTAAAAAAGAGAAAAAACGTTAGCACTTAAAAAGCAGGTTATTTTGCTCTTGAAGTCCTTTAAATATTTCATTTATAAATTAAAAATACTTTTATTGGTATTTTTTTAAATAAACAGCATTAAAACAGAATGTATAATGAAAGAGCAGAATGACGTTGGCAATTGTTAATATTTAAACCACTTTTAAGACAGATATTTAATCAACATTTAAAATAAACATCATAACTTTGCATTATTTGAGTCACAAACTTTATTTTATATTTTTTTTGCCTAAATCATTAAAAATAATAATAATAATAATAATATTTTTTACTGTACATTTATTTCCAAGTTTAATATATTTCAATTAAATGAGAAATGAAAATGGCCTTTATTCAAAAGAGAAAAAAAAAAAATGCTTTTTTTGTTCGGCATTTCTTTTTAGAAAGATTAAGTACTTTCTTTCTGTCACAAGTTAGCGAAAAAGCTCTTATTACTGACTTCAAATTCAAGGAGAAGAAAAAAAAACATTTCTATTAAAGCCGACGCAAAATGTTTTCGTTTTGAAATCGATTTTAAGAGTTTATATTAAATCCGCCAATGAAAAAAAAAAAAAGAGTTGAAGAAGGGAAATTAAAACAAAGCTAAGCCTTGTAAAAAAAAAAAGCTCTTTAGCAAGTGCAAAAAGAATTTTTATTTACGAGTTTACTTTGACATCTAAAACACTTAATTTGAAAAAAAATAAAATAAAGCTTTTATTTGCAGTTATATTGGGCTGTTTTTGAATTAATCCCGTTGGATTATGAGTTTTCAAAAGTGTAGTTTGAGAAATAAGTATTTTGTCCAAGATTATTAAAAAAAGATTAATTGAATGTCATTGCGAAGCTTGTTTGCTATTAAGATACATTACAATGCAGATTCATGCATTGTAATTTAAATACTTATATTTTATTTTTATTTTTTAATTCCTACTATTAGTTCACTCTCTCCCTATATATATCTTGTACACATTTTCAATCGTTCATAAAATACTTTTCTTCATCCATTCATATTTAAATACATGCATACTACTTGCAGTGGATGACACTTGATGTTAATACAGTTTTTCAAATATTAATTCCGTAATTAAATTTAATTAATTAATTATATTTTTTTTTTTAGATTTAGGTTGCATGTATCTACCAATAGATGGCAGCAGATGTAAGAGGATAATTTAAACTTTATTTATAAAGGACTTTCTGTAATAGAGTGAAAAAAATGTAGGAATTGACTTTTATATTACTTATTTTTTATCAAAATATAGTTTTAATTACTTTTATTTGATATGAGGAAAAAAAATAAAAAGTTCCTTAAAAATCGAGATTCAACATTTCTGCTAAATAAAAAATGGTAATTTTCGACAACACAATTTGTGTATTAATATTCCTCTTTGATAGATGGATCTAAAAAGACAAACACTAAAATAATAAATTCTTTTCCTCTTTTGGAATATCACGCTTTTATTATAACGTTCGACATTTTTTCAGATTCCAAATTAGTATTTATTCATTGTTGGAGTCTCAGTGTGCAATTTGCAAGTGAGTAATAAGTACTTATAATTTTTAAGACTTTTATGGACACTTATTTTGTATTTACAAAATTAAAATTGCTTTGACACTTAGTATCAATTAATTTTATTTACAATCAAAATTAATAAGTGATCGTCCTACCTTTACAAGTTAAATAAAATCTCTTTCGTTTCCTCATCTCAGATGACGCTTATCTCCTCCAGTGCTGATAAATACATCAACACCAGCGCCATCTCTTAAGTGTTCTCGAGTTTATGTTTCATCCAGAGGCATCCGTCCAGCCAGTGCTTTACTTCGGAACAGCTTTGGCAGCCTGATGGCCAATTGGCTAGCGCTCTGGCCTTTGGTACCAGGGACTTCAGGTTCGAGACCTGATGGTGGTACGGATGTTTGTGAGTGGTGCGGATTCCCCGTTAAACTGTAGGTTCCCATCTAATCAGCCTGAAGTGTGCACAAGATGACCGTAGAGCGACAAACCAAACCAATTGCTACAAATTTGGCATGAAGGCACAATTAGAAAAGTAAATTAAGTTCGTATTTGACTTCTTTTTTTAATTAAAATTATTTCTTTTAGATATTATTTTCAATTTTGTTATCAAGGTTAAAATGAAATGTGGTGATATTAAAATGATGTTAACACCATTAAAAGAAATACTACACATGCTATTAGAGGCGGAAAATAAAATTTATTTTCCGAGATTTTTTGTTTCTTTTCTCCACACCTTACGCCCGTACTTTAGGCTATTTAGCCCCCTTACCACCTATTAGAAAGTTGAGAAGGGAACATCAGTGCATTTTATATGTACCACGAATAGCCCACCGTTGAGGGGAGGACAGAACTGGCTCTTAGGGGCAACTGCCCCGCATTTGGTGTCACAGAAAACTCCCACCACGCAGACACATTGATACATACGCCCTGAGTCTCCTCGTTTCTGAAAACAGTGACTGCGCCGCGATCCACCAGGAGATTCGCACATGAGCTACACTAACTGCGCACGTAGTCACTGAGTTAATTCTTTATTAATTTTTAAATAAGAAAAGTTCAACTACACTAAGAATTCCAAAAATTAGATTCTATATAAGCATTCATTTGAACGCGAAAAAAAAAAAACAAAGGGAAAAATAATAAATAATCCTCAAGAATTCCATCGTGTCTTCCTTTACAAACTTGCAGAGCATGAAATTTTTTGTTCTAAATTCCTTTACAGTTTTCTTAAACTTAATGATCCATATTTTAAACTTCCACAAAGCTGCAACAGTAGTTATTGAAGAAAATCTCAGACTTGTTTATAAAACTTGTCTAGTTTTGGAGTGAAAATTTATTACATTTTTTTGATATTTTCTTTTCTTAGGAAAAATCGGAAATGCAGTTCGCCATTTTCTTTCTTTAATCACGATTGCTGATCACAAAGCGGCATTACTATTACTCTTCTGGAAAGTTGGAGTCGAGCCAGTTCGGGAATTTCATTCAGAAGAGTTCAAAGTAGCTTTTACAAAATCCATTTTTCAGAGACAAACAAGAATAAACATTTTTGGAGAAAATAATAAATCACTTCTATATTACGCCTTCATGCTCGACTCTTTTGTTTTAAAGTTGTTCTTTCTTTTGAAGAAATAATCTGAGACAATTTCGACTCTCGCAAGTATTACTTATTATCTTGTCAAAAGCGGAGCGTTAAATATGGCGGCTATTTATCAAAAGCGTTCCCAAAGCTGCTCTTCTTAACGATCACGTGATTAAAACGCCGAACTCCTGTTCACAAAAGTCTTCAATAAATGGCAAAAGCAGGAACCCATTGAGAACTGTTGCGTTCTGAATTGACAAGACATTGAATGGATTTTTTTAATTTCCCATGCTTTGTATTAATGAAGGAAAGTAGAAATGACACAAAATATAATGTAAAGATAATGAACAAAAATGATCGGCACATTAACTTGGCTATAAAACATTTTGTTAAAAAAATAAAAATCTTACATTTTTTATAATTATGCTTGATGTAAAATACGCTTCATTCATTTTGATGCTTATTCATTTCCTACTAGTAGTTCACACAGTCGCTATATATATCTTGCTCAAATTTTTAATCGTTCATAAAATACTTTTTATTCCTCCACTCAAGTTCAAATGCATTTTTTTTGAACTTGTAGTAGATGATACTTGACGTTAATACAGTTTTTCAAATATTAATTCATTCATTAAATTTAATTAATTCATTTTAGCTTTTATATTTAAGTTACATATAACTACCAATAGATGGCGGCAGATGCAAGAGGAAAATTTCAATTTCATTTACAAAGGACCTTTCTGCAATAGAGTGAAAAAAAAAAGTAGGAATTGACTTTAAAATTATTTTTTTTATATTACTTGTTTTATAGGATGATAGAAATTATATAAAAAAGTTGGAACTGCCGTAAAAATTGGAATTTCATTTTAAATAAACACTGAAGAAGTGTGGTTCACCTTTAGCACTATTTAGTAAAAGAAAAGCCGTGAATTTTACAGATTAAAGTAACCGGATCACACTCAGAGCTAACCATTTTAAACAATGCTTTATGGAAATGTTTCAGATCTATTGTTAAATTCTTTTATAAAACAGGAAAATTAAAATAGATACATAAATGAATAATACAAGGGGATTAAAGTCGTAAAAAAAAAAGAACCACCCGTCACAATGAGTTCAAATTTGAACTGGAGATATCTGAAGGAAACAGTTCCAAAGTGTATTAACAGAGCTGTAAGCGGCCTAAAGGAAGTGAATTCGGATGCCAGTAATATTTGGAATCGAAATGACAACGTATTTGGCATTTATGTTCCACATTAAACCTACTGTAGTGTTCAATGTGCTGGATTGTTTCGGTTTTTGGACGGAAGAAATGGCTTCCGAGTCATTCAACAGTTGTGGCACTGTGAGTGGAAAGCCCAACCACCATGGCAATTAGATGGGAAAAATTAGTGGAACATTATTTTTGTTTGTACCGTTTCCCCTTCTTCAAGTATCTTCAGTTCAAATGTGAACTCATTGGGAGGAGTGGTTATATTTTTCACATCATTTTGAAAATGACACTTTAATTATAATCACCCTGTATATTATGAAATTATCTTATTTGATAGATTAGTTATTATAGATACATGAATTAAAATAGATACATATCTTTTGTTAAAAATTAGGCAAAAATGGACAAGAAAGATAATTTTTTTTTTTGTTTTACGTAAATACTCCTCATTAGAAAAATATATATAAAACATATCAAATTGATTTGCTTACGTATATCAATTATACTAAGAATGAAATTAAAAAGAATATTATTCTAAATTATAGCTCAACTCGAACGAGTCGAATCCTTAAAGAAAAAAATCGTCAATGAGCCGACTCTCAAAGAAACTATTTAAACCCTTTTGTTCAATGCATCAGTCAAAATGAATAATTGAAGTTCCATTTGATTCTAAAAATGATTATAACAGTTATTAATGAATGTTATCGTAGGGGGTGCAGCACATTCGATTGAAGGTTTTGAATGTATGGATTTCGTATCCCAATGGACTCGTAACGTATCTCGGTTTCGAATCACTGTAGAAACAAATTCAAAACTGTTTTAGAGATATATATTGTTCGATATATAAAATAAAAATAAACTTTCGATTTTTTTTCGAAGATCTAATTTGAACGTGTAACTATCCCAGTTATTGCTGGGATGCACAGAGACAAGCCCATAAAATGCTAAACGATTTATTAAAACTGTGCAACATCATACATAAATTTCTTCCTTAATTTGTATTATAAGTTAAATATTTTTATAGTATTTATTTTTATTCAATTCCTTCTATTAGTTTACACTCTCCCTATATATACCTTGTTCACATTTTCAATCGTTCATGAAACACTTTCTATTCATCCACTCGAGTTCAAGCATTTTTTTTTTTTTGAACTTGTACTGGATGTTAATACAATTTTTTCAAATATTAATTCATTCATTGAATTTAATTAATTAATTTTAGTTTTTTTAGATGTAAGTTGCACATATCTACCCATAGAGGGCGCCAGATAAACTTAAAAAAATGAAAGAAAATTATATATAAAGGACTTTCTGCAATAGACCGAAAAAAAGTAGGAATTGACTTAAATTTTTTTTTTATATTACTTTTATATTGTATAATCGTAAAAAGGTTGCGTTAATAAATGATATTAATATATGATACATAATTTAAAAAAAAAAAAGTTCAATCATTTCAAATAATAAAATGATAAATAGCCTCGATGGATGGAAAAAAGGTGCGGAGGCACACAAAGTCGCGTCATGACTGATCTAGGTCAGTTTCAATCAGAATGCCCGTATGCTATACGTCTTCGGAAATGGTTCAGAAGCATGCCAGTGAAAGAGCTATTTGCATTACGGTTAAATAAATTTCCCGTAGACTCAAAGGAGAGTGCTGAGGTGTAAATCATACGGTAATTCGGGAATAATGGATCCCGAAGTGTATATAAATGAGTAGCAAAAGATTCGAATGAAAATAGAGATGAACAAAGTTGAAATCCATGTATCATCTTTTCCAGATTGAATATTTGTTGCTTCATTCATGAACAGTTTTTTTTTTATATATATTTTAAATATCGTGTTACGAAAATTTACAACAGGTTAATTAGAATAATTTACCAGTTCTCATAATTTGTGAAATAAATTGTTAATTCGATCACCAATTTATCGAAAGGTAGTTGTAATAAAAAAAAAAAAAAAAAAATTTAAGTCAATTCCTATTTTTTTTTCACTATAAAGTTGAAATTTTCCTCTTACATCTGGTGCCATTTATTGGTAGAAGCATGCAACTTAAATCTAAAAAAAAACTAAAATTAATTCATTAAATTTAATGAATGAATTAATATTTGAAAAAACTGTATTAACATCCAGTGTCCTCCCCCTACAAGTTAAAAAAATGTATTTGAACTTGAGTGGATGAATAAAAAGTGTTTTATGAACGACTGAAAATGTGAACAAGATATATATAGGGAGAGTGTAAACTAATAGCAGGAATTGAATAAAATAAAATAAAAATAGCTATAATGAAATTATTCCTCTCCTACGCACTTTTTAAATGAACAAAATCACAGCTCCAAAATTTCTATGTTTGTGAGCAAAAGGTGAGATCCATGTTTTATCCATTACGCAAGTTAAATTTCTTTTATAATTTATAAATTTCATCTCTCTTTAGATTAATGGGACACTATTTAAAAAAAAAGAAAAAAAAAGGTAGCACTTAAAAAGCACTTTATTTTACTCTTAAAGCCTTTTAAATATTTGTTTTATAAATTTAAAAAATACTTTTCTTGGTATTTTTTAAAAATAAGCAGCATTAAAACAGAATGGAAAATGAAAGAGTAGAATGACATGGCCAATTGTTAATATTTAAACCATTTTTCAATATAGATATTTAATCAAAATTTAAAATAAACATCATAATTTCGCATTATTTGAGTCACCAACTTTATTTTATATTTGGGCTTAAACTATTAAAAAAAAAAAGGAAGAAAGAAATTATTTTTTACTGTAGATTTATTTCCAAGTTTAATATATTTCAATTAAATGAGAAATGAAAATGGCCTTTATTCAACAGAGAAGAAAATGCTGTTTTTGTTTGGCATTTCTTTTTTAGGAAAGTTCAAGTACTTTCTTTCTGTCACAAGCTAGCGAAAAGCTCTTATTACTGACTTCAAATTCAAGGAGAAGAAAAAAAAAAAAAACCATTTCTATTAAAGCCGACGCAAAATGTTTTCGTTTTGAAATCGATTTTAAGAGTTTTATATTAAATCCGCCAATGAAAAAAAAAAAAAAAAAAAGAGTTGAAGAAGGTAAATTAAAACAAAGCTAAGCCTTGTAAAAAGTTATATTGGGCTGTTTTTGAATTAATCCCGTTGGATTATAAGTTTTTAGAAAGTGTAGTTTGAGAAATAAGTATTTTTTGTTCAAGATTATTAAAAAAAAAAAGATTAATTGAATGTTATTGTGAAGCCTGTTTGTTATTAAGATATTTTGTTTGTGTGTTTGTTAATAAGATATTTGCCTTATGTTGACAAGATATTTGAACAACCCATTAGCAAAATCGCTATAAATATACATCGAATGTTTCGTTTTACCTCATGCTTTGTAATTTATATACTTATCTTTTATTTTTTTTCAATTCCTTCTATTAGTTCACACTCTCCCTATATATATCTTGTTCAAATTTTCAGTCATTATTAAAATGCTTTTTATTCATCCACTCAAGTTCAAATACATTTTTTGAACTTGTAGTGGTGGACACTTGATGTCAATACAGTTTTTTTCAAACATTAATTCATTCATTTAATTCATTAATTTTGTTTTTTTTTTTTTAGATTTAAGCTGCATGTATCTAATAATAGATGGCGCCATATGTAAGCGGAAAATTTCGACTTTATTTGTAAATAATTTTTATGCAATATAGTGAAAAAAAGTAGGAATTGAGTTACAATTTTTTTTTTTTATATTACTTGTTAAGAAAGATTTGCGCCTAGAAATTGGCAAACAGAAACAATTTTCTCAAAAAAAAAAAAAAAAAAAAAAAAAAAAAAAATTACGAGTGTGTAAAGTAAAATAATTTTTTTTTTTAAAAATGAAGCAAAATATTTAGAGTTTAAATTGTCATGTTCAGTCATAACTGAGTAATTCCGAAATCGTTGGGAAAATGGTGAATACGAAGCCTTGTAGAATAGAAAGAATGCAAAGAATAGAAAGTATTCTTCGTGATGGAGGCATTTGAGGATTCTAAATACAGTTTATTCCGTAATTTGATATTTTTGTATTTTAAGATTCCTTTCATAACAAGATTTTGGAATATTTACATTAATCTCTATGCCTTATTTTACATATTTCTATCGCAAGCCCTAGAAAAGAAACAAAAGATATAATTATGTTTTGTTTAGGAAAAAGTAAGAATCTTTTGATGCAATATTTTCAGACATATATTTTAATAACAATCAATTTTCTCTTTTATCCAATCTAATGAAAGTTTACTGCATAACAGTTTGCAGTCGCAATATAATATTCGTTACGAAACCTATATATTGATGATATTCAAATTCACAATAATTTTATTACAGTATGTAGGTAAAACGTACTTTATTATTCATTTTGCTACCAGGAATATTTGATATTAGAAAGTATTCTACAAAATTATTGTTATAATCAATAATCCTGATTGCGTGTCTGAATTTTGTGGATGAAGTTGAGAAGAAATTGGCATTGAAAAGTCGCAATTATTTTCAGAAGATTGGTTGAAACTTTGAATTATTCAAAATACCGATGCCTACGAACATAAAACGGGAACAAAACTAATTGTTTGACACCCTCAATTCGCAATTATGCATCTCATGATATGGTATGGTGCTAAGCACCTTGGCTGAACTAGCTTCTATCTTGTTTCAGCAGAAAGACGATGAAGAAATGCTTTGCGAGAAAAGAACGGATGAAGCTTGTCCAATAGATTAAAAAAAAATTAAGATACAATAATAGTTCAAAATAAAAAATGAGAGTGCCTCTCGGTACTTGTCAGGGTAATTTATGTCTATTGATTGAATAGTATAGTGGTTAATAGTATGAGATGAAAGACACAGTGCCTTATTTATAAATTAAAAAAATCAGATTATATTTGATGACAAAGGAGTTGCAAGCAATTCATTTTAATTACAAGCTGTGACTTATCACATTTGTAAGAGTTATGAGAAGTGTACTTTTTCCAACAGAATTTGGTATTTTGTCAGAGACACTACGCTTCCTATCACTAAGGAAAGAGGAAATCCATTGATAATATTTTGACAAGGGATTCATTTTTCTTCATAATCAACGTATTCGGTTTCTCAACGTTAAATTCTAATTTGAAATGTTTGTCCACTCTTCAGCAAAATCAGTTTTTCTTGAGCTTTAGTAAAGAAATAGGTTTGTTGTTTGCTTTGAAAACACAGAAGTCACCCACAAACTCAACAATTTCTCAAGAACTGAAGACTGAAAGTTTCATTAACCAATTGTTATAACATTCTAGACTGGATTGAAAAAGTTTAAAAGTTTGACTCGATTTTGTAACTTATATGTTTAAAAGTTGTCGCAAGTGTAGTCTTCAAATTCAGTCATTGTTTGAATACAAATAAATGTGTACTAGTACTTTCTGCACCCCTATAGGCCGATGCTACTTTTTTTCATTGACTTGCATTTGCATGTTCTATTTTGTCTTTTGTATCAAATTGTCTTTGTTTGTATACAAATTACTACTTTACTCCCATTCAATATATTTTCGTTTAAGTAAAAGAATTTAATGGTTACATTTTAAATAAAATAGTTTAAATATTTAAATGTTCCAATTTCTATTTATTGTTACTAATTGAAGGACAATTTTTATGCACTGACGATCGTTTTTCAAATTTTATAGACATAGTAAATCAGCCTGGGATATTGAAATTATTTTGTGGGAAGAAAGAAAATAGGAATTTATAAAAAAATATTGCTCTCAACTCTTCGAGGTAATTCTTTTAAACTCCATTGGCTCGCTCGATTCATGTTTTTGTAAATCCTCTTAATCAATCTATTGCTGCTTGCATTCGATCACTAAAGAATGGTTTTCCTACAGCTCTTTTCTAGGGGTATAGGGTTGTTATTTATTTAGAAATTCCATGTGTTAAAAAATACAGCAGGCTCAGCCATTGCAAAAGCAATATTAATTGAAAAATAATAAAATGTATCACCTGCCTCAAGTCTCGAATTAAGTTTGTTGAGACATTTTGAATTCGAGGACTCTCGCTCGATTCGTTCAACCGCGTCATTCCAAACAAAGCTCGGTGTTTTCTTATGCGAGAACAAAACATTGGAGACGTTGAAATTTAATTGTGATGTAAGGTAAATATTTGGAATCATCAAATTACAAGAAGAAAAAAAAAAATTTCTTCAAAATATACAAAGGATGTGTAGATTCGTAATAAATGCGGTGTAATAATAATTATTTTAAACTTTTGTTTTTGGCACAGGCTAATAATTTCTTAATTAGTTTTAAAATGCTAGTTTAGAATTTTTCAAATCCAAGTCTATTGACCCTTAATTAAAATTAAAACAAAGAGTGAAATCTCCTTTGCGCATAATATTTTTGGCAGTAAGTATATTCTTTAGTGATATCTTAAAATTAGCCAATAAAAATAAATTGTTTTCTTTTGTAGTTTTCATTGTGATGTATTGCAGGCTACAGTAATGCATTTATATGTCTTGATTTATCTCGTATTGGGATTGTGACTTTTTAATGCGTTAAAGGGCGAACAGAGTCTCTTCCTGCTATGAAAATCACTGCTCGTTAAAGAGGAACAGCCGTCATCATGCACACCCATGGGTATTAAGGGGAGGGGTGACTTCTCCGCATTTCGATTTTTCCCCTTTGTATGGGAGAAAACTCCCACTAGGTAGCCTGACTATCGATACGATATATTATGTTTTTAGTTTTTTCAGTCCAAAAAATGACTTTAGTGGGTCTAAATTTAATATGGGGGATATATAGTTTTATATGCAGCCCGCGGAGTTAGGATGCTTTTTCCAAAGTGACCCGTAAGATTCTTTGGGTTGGCCACCCCTAGTATAAAGTATCTCTCTAAAAAAAATAACTCATTAGAGTTATTATTTTTTGTGTTGACTATTATTCTTACTTGTAAACGTATATAATATAATAATAAAGATACTAAACGTACACAGTAAATAAATATATAACACTCAAAATGAAATATAAAAAAATATATAAATATAAACGAAATAAAAAATAGATATATGAATATAAATGAAATATAAAACAAATATATAAATATGAACGAAATAATAAAAAGGAAATCATTAACAAAATATTTATTTTACAAGTGCGATATTTGTTTCACCACTCTTTCACTTAGCCTTTGCAAATCGATCTCAATTTGGGTATTTGCACATCGTAATGGGTGTTGCGTCCGTTATGTTTGAGTGTGTTTTATTAAAAGTTAATTTTTCTCATAATTTCGACAGTCACTTTTGAATATATGGATGTACAAATATTGCATTTTTTAATACATTGATTTCACTACTTTGGCTATTATAAAATAAATATATTTTGTAAAAGTGTGATAGATCTCGCGGGCTGAAAAAATGTTCAAGGCGAGTTTCTTTACACATATCATTACAATCTCCACCGAGTCAATTCCTTTTGAAATAAAAACAGTTGCGCAAGTCGTCATGAGTAAGCCGCGAATAGCGTTTGCATTACGTCAAAAATAAGGTAATCCTGTAAAGTAGTCATAAATGGCGGACATTAAAGGGAGGCATTGCCCTTTTTGTTAAAATTTCCAGACCACCAGAGGAAGCAGGTGGTCGTTAAGGAAAGGGAATCTTCCCGTAGGATTTAAGGAAGCAGTCGGTTCTCTTATCGCCTTAATACAGTCAGCCGAGTTCTTTTTTTTCTTTCATTAATTAATGTAACTGTTATTTTATACACTATTATCAAGCATTTAATTTAAAGCAAACCTGTTCCAAAATTTCATTTTTAGATAATTTGACCGTAGAAGAATAGAACAACATTATAAACTAAATACATGCTTTAAAAGTTATTTTCTTTCATTAGAGTTTTGTTATTTTGTTTAAAAGTTTGTTTTTTTTTGCCATTTTGTTAATTGTTTGTTGTTTTTGTATATTTAGTATTTTACTAAATTTTTAAAAGTTTCAAAATAATATACTGTTTGGGTGGGATTTAATTATGAATCGAAATTGCATTGGGCTATACCAGTTGGTTAATTACAAATTAGGCTCACTTATTTGCTCCAGGTATTGGTAAATCAGTTCTTTTTAAAATTATTCATTCGTAAATTAGTTATCTAATAAATGTGTTATATTTAGTAGCTTAAATGGATTGTTTCCAATTGTAACAATTGTTAGATTTTGTGTTTAAACCTATTCTTCTATTCTTTTGTTTTTCTTCTCAAATTTAATAAATTAAAATTATCCATATATTTCTATTATTCTAAAATTAGTTATTTTTGCACTGTGATTTAAATTTTCTAGAAGTTTTTTATTAATAACTTCTGCAGTATTATTTGCATTATAATCTAGAGTCAATGAATAAATTTTTTCATCGATATTAATGTGGCATCAAAAATTGCCCATGATTATAGAAATAAATTCCCAAACAAATTGACGGAATGATTCTTGGGACCCTAATAAAAGAAAAAGTAAAAAAAAAAAACAACAACTTGTTCTCAGAAAAAGTGAAAATGAAAAGATAAATCAATTTCTCTTTCATGCAAGAAAATTATCTTGCACTAACGTTAATTAAAAGCCATCGATCTTTGCTTACAATGTAAAAAAATGTAAGCGCAAAATATTGTGAAAGAGATGATCAGGGTACAAGGGAATGAAACTCACCAATGTGTTCTGTATGATTAAACAGGAGTTCATTATAAGGACGATCATGATTGAAATATTTAACCCATCTTTTCTGATATTTCTTTGTCTTTGCATTTTTCTGATATTTCTTCTAAATATACGGCGATGGAAAAGTTTGAGAGGGCAGGAGAAAGTTTTAGAAAAAACAGTATCGAAAGCAGCAGTGATATATGCCATTGATTTCCCTATAAAAAAAAGGTTTAAAGTCACTTTAATGAAACACAATTACTTTAAAAATATTTTTCATTTATAATGTTGTTGTATCCTTCTACAGCCAAATGGTCTAAAAAAGATGTTTTGGAACAGATTTGCTTCAATAATTTGCTTATTTAAACTAAATGTTTGATGAAGGTTTAATTAAAAAAATCTAAAATTATTCTTTTCAATTTCAAAATAGGGTTGAATTGCTTTTTACACTCTCGTCCATAAATTAAGGATAATGAAGTTCAGGCAAAGAAAGAGACAGAAGCAAATCAAATTTGACTTATTTGTAAAGTTTATTTATTAAACAAAAGGTAAAAGAGCAAAAAAGATGCTATATGTTTGACATAATTAATAAAATTGCGATTTTTACTCCTGGAGCAAATTTCAAAAAGAACCTATTTACAAAAAACAGTATAACATGGTTAGTATGATGGTTAATAGGGAGCATGTCTCCCGGACGATGCAATACAGGCCTTACAACACCTAGGCATGCTGAGTATCAAATTATCAATTTGATCTTGGGGAATATTACACCACTCATCAAGCAATGCCCTCCGAAGTTCCGGTTGACAGGTGGGAGGGGGTTGACGGGCTGCAATTCGTCGGCCAAGCATATCCCACACATGATCTTTTGGATTCAAGTCCGGTGAGTATGCTGGTCAATCCATACGGGTGATATCCTCCAATTGAAGGCATTCGTCTACAATGTTTGCACGGTGAGGACGGGCGTTGTCATCCATAAACAGAAATTCAGCACCCATGGCGCCCCGAAACAAACGTACATGTTGTTCCAGAATGACATCCCGATAGATGTGGCCTGTCATCGTTACACTCTGAACATGCAGGTCAGTTCTGGAACCAAGAATAATTCCTCCCCAAACGAGCCATCCTGCACCACCGTAACGGTGTCGTACAATGGTGTTCTCTTGGTGGTAACGAGTACCCGGCGCTCTCCATATGAAAGTCCGGCGAGAATCAGACTGCAAACTAAACCTGGACTCGTCGGAAAACATCACACCAGACCACTGTTGAGGTGTCCACAATGCGTGCTCTCTACTCCAGGTTAATCGCAGGCGACAGTGAGTTGCGGTAAGTGGAACACATCTGACAGGCCTACGATCATATAGACCAATGTGCCCTAAGAGTCTGTATGCGGTCTGCCTTGAAACTGTCGTACCGGTAGCTGAAGAGAGCTGACGAGACAGGTCTGATGCTGTGCTCCGTCTGTTTCTTTTGGCAGTAACTGCGTCCCCATTCGGCGTTGTAACTCGGTGGCGACCTGTCCTGTAACATCTACTCACATTACCATAATCTTGGAATCGTTGCCAAAGGCTGGAGTTGACACTCTGGGCGATTCCAAGTTCCTCGGATACTTCCAGCTGGGTATGTCCACATTCCAGTCGTCCGATAATTCTACCACGTAAAAAATCATCCAAATGCTTCCTTTGTGCCATAAATATGCGGTTATTGCACTGAAAGGTTTTTAAAGCGCTTGTGAACAATTTTACTTCTTTGCCACCATTCCTTATATACCCCTCTCTTACACTCTTGTCATTGTGACGTACTATCCGCGCCATCTGGTGGTTTCCTGTAATTTGCATATTCTTCTTCAAGATGTGTGTGATAATTCTACAGGTGAAATTTTTATTTTAGAGTTCAATTTCTGTGTGATTCTGAATTATCCTTAATTTATGGGCAAGAGTGTATTTGCATAAATGTGACGGAAATTTTAATCAAGATCGGCAGGTCATTTGGCAGTGTTGATATTTTAGCTGACTATCCACTCACTAGATAACTTGTATACAATGATATTATTTTCCAATATGTTTAGAATTTAATCCGTCATTTAGAGGACAATGTTAGAGGAATCTGAAATTGATGGAGTTTGTTTTAGGCTTAGTGAAACTAAATAATTTTCCCATTAACATTCTCCCAAATCTTAATTATTAAGCCTGCACAAATATATCCAGAAAGTCATTTCTCCACACACACTACTTAAATAATATTTTGAACTACTGGGTCCAGTAATAAACTTTTCACTCATTTCTTTGATTTCCCCATTCATTTGTCAAATGTGTTTCTACTGTTCTTTTACCGATTTCATGCTTTTTGTGAACACTTTTCTTGCTGGCTCTGGTTTCTTCTGAGCGAAAACTTCATAAGATTGACAAAACAAGTAATTTAAAAAAAAAATTTTAAAATCAATTCCTACTTTTTTTCATTCTATTGCCGAAAGTCCTTTATAAATAATTTCCATTCATTTTTTTAAGCTTATCTGGCGCCATCTATTGGTATATATATGCAACTTAAATCTAAAAAAAACTAAAATTAATTAATTAAATTTAAGGAATGAATTAATATTTGAAAAACTGTATCAACATCAAGTGTCATCCACTACAAGTTTAAAAAAATGCATTTGAACTCGCGTGGATGAATCAAAAGTATTTTATGAACGATTGAAAATTTGAACAAGATATATATAGGGGAGTCTGAACTAACAGTAGGAAATTAAATGAATATAAAACTTGATAAAACTGAGGGAAGTGCACAATCCCTATGGATGGTCAGGATATCAGAATAAAAAGGCTTTGAAAAAAATTTGGAAACTCATTTGCTTTTTGTATATATATGCAATTAATAGGTGTCATTTGTTCTTACATTATGATTTATTTATTAATAATAAGCATAATGTAATTAAGATTAAAAATAATAATTATTTTTATAAAATTAACGTAGTGACGTAATAATTGTTTTATAAAATTTAAATATTTATCATGGTAAGTATAATTTGTTTATAATTTACTTTTTCAAGTATGTTGCTTTATAAAATTGAAGTTAATGTCGGCTAGATATATGTTTCTGTTTCATATTAACTTTGCAGAAAAATTAATTTAAATTTTCTTTCGCAGTTCTATTTATAGAACAGAAGGTGTATGGAACTATTTCAAAGTAAGAAAAAAATAATTGCATTTATTAAAGATACAATTCGTAGACACATACTAAACAAAAAGTATTTGTTATTGTAATGTTTAATTTTTTAAACCTCATTCCCCTCCTTATATGGGAGCCCGGTTCCAGCTGAAAGATGTCTCTAACGTGCAAGCTTGTCATTGTGCTGTGGGTCATTACTTGAGAGACATCAAGTGTCACATGTTAGGATATTCCAATCATATTACACCAGGTGTGTGCATGGTGTGCTGTTTTTAAAGCCATGGAACCTCCATACACATGCAAAATTGTCATCAGAACCGAAATTAAATCGCGATTCATGTGTCTAAACACGATGTGTCTACATTTCATAATCTTCCACCGGATTCACAATGGTGCAGGCAGACATTGAGGTCCGAAGAGGTCACGCTGATTTTGTGGACGACGATGCAATCGACGAGAATTCTTACCGGACCTAATGAGCCAGGAAACCAATTGAGAAATCTCACTCTCTTTATATCACCTCCTTACTTGTATAGTCAGAATGTCCGATATGTGGATAACTTGGTGAGCTGACCATCAAGTCCGTGCATCCTCTCAAACTACAGCAGCTGCTACGCCGACATTTCTCATTGTCGCAGATAAACTGCTTACACAGTAATTAGCACCTGAGGGTGACTATGTACGGGCTAGAGTGGTCGCACATCTCTATGGCCTAACGTAATGCACAATTAGGTGCTTAACAAATTTCATGCAAAGTTTCCCTCGGTTCGTTAGCAGCCGTATGGTCAACAGGCTAGTGCTCTGTAAGTTGGTACCGAAGGCTTTAGGGTTCGAACTCTGGTGGGGCATGGTTGTTTTGTTGAGGCTTCGAAATCAAGTTAAACTGTAGGTCCCGGTCTGTTTAGTCTAAAGTACGATGATCGTAGAGCAGCAAACCAAACCAAATTTCGGTTCGTCCACTTTTTATGTTAATTTAAAAATAATTAAAAAATTTAGAGTGTGTTGCGGTAAGGACTGAATAAATTTGCTCATGTATGGTATATTAGTTGGAATATGCGTTGAATGAAATGAAAATTTGTTTTAAATAGTGCATATTAATTAAAATATTTAGTGTTTCAGTTACTCTTTATAGTTGTTAAAAAGAAAAATAGGCTCCTAATGTTCAGTATTCATAAGAAAATATGCATAAGTTTTTAACGTTAAGTTTTTTGGTTGATTAATTCTTTCTCGACAGTAAATCATCATGCAATGCTGCTGAATTCTTTTTCTTTTATAACAGCTTAATGCAAACTATTTTGTAATAAGTTATTTGTCTGTGCGAGTTTCTTAGAAAGCCATTTCGTTGAATAACGAGTTGCATTCAAATCATAATTCTCCAGTTTGTTTCATTTCATTTTTATTTTATTTTTTATTTTTTATTATTATCATTTGGGGCATTGTGTCTGGCTGTTGCCAGAATTTCATTCGAAAATGTGTTAGTTAAGCAAAGCAGGCCCTACATTCCTATACAAAAAATGCACATTTTAGTAAACTTTAAAGGTTGATCCACGACCGTGGAATCACGCTGTATACATTATGTTCGCATTATAATGTGCCCTATTTCCTGAGATTCCGAAGCCTACGATTTTCTATTGAAAAATGAGAGGTACCTGAAGACTTGTAGTAAAAATGTAACAAATTGGAGAAAACCCAAACATTGAAAAAGGTTATGAGAAAACTGGTTTCTTTTTTGGTGTTACAGTTCTAATAACAGCCAGTGCAATTTAAATTATAGCAATTCTTTCTTTTACTTTAATTATAATACTTCATTCTTTTTTTTCTTTTAAAATTACTTTCTTTTTTTCTTAAATTATGACAATTCTTTCTAATAATATGCTAACATGAAAAACAACAACAACAAATGAAGCTTTTGACAAATTTTCGCCCTGAATATATTGCTTAAATCACCCTGTATATATTATTTTTGCATTATATAACTATTTCGCAAGTTAACTGCAACTATATTGTTGCCCAAAGTATTGGAAATCCTGCAAATATATCACTTTTGTTTTACATCCGAATCTGAAGTCCTATGCTGAAGGTATATAATGGTTCGTGACGTCGGGCACGGATGTATGAATTGATATGTTAATCAAGTGCTGTCAGCTTGATGGACGACATGATTTAATCATAGTTTAGTTTTTAGCTTTTATTTTGTATATACGATAAAAAAATTTACTTTCTTAAATTAATTAAAATGCAGTGATTCTATATTCTACACCACGGCACTTGGCTAAATTTTCCGACATATATTAACTCCTATTTCGTAAGTTATTTAATTTTCAATACAAAAAACTCGATTCTCACACAATCAAACTTTACACATTCGTATTTTAGCTGCTGAACTCCCGCCAGAGCATGATATGGGGTCAGCGCTAAATAGTCAGTGATGCGCTAGAGCGTGGTGGTGAGGGGATGTTCCGTTATCCACACACGTATTCGAGCGAGTGGTATTGCCTTTGGTTAAAGGTGTGGTTTCGAATTTATAGCTCTATAAGTTATTTAAAAAAGATCTCGACATAGTTCTGCAGGGCTTCACACTCCCCCCTCAAAAAAAAAAAGAAAATGCAATCTAATAAGCCTGTAACAAAAAAAGATAAAATTGCAAATGTGTTAGCTGAGTACGTTAGATATGACAGAGATGAAGAACTTAATGACTTAAGGTGCTCATGGTATTTTAGATTCAGAAGAGGAAGAATTGCGAGAGGCGATTTTCAAATTATATTTCTTACCAGAGCTCAATCATGCTGATTACGATTAAAATTTGGGAAAATGGAATAATTTGGGAAAATGCATGTCCGCATAACAATGGAAAAAATTCTTTTTCACAAAATCTAAAAGTTTGTTTGAACCTTTTTCAGGTAACAGTTCACTAGAGTTTTTCGATATTGAGCCAGGTGGCCGAGTGACTAGCGCTCTGGTGCTCGGCACCACAGGTTTCGGGTTCGAGGTCCACCGATGCCATGGAGGTTTGTAGTGGTTCGGTATCCACGTTAAACCGTAGGTCCAGGTTTAATACGATCGTTGTGGGGATAATGTTTTCGCATCCGTAGACTACCTTCAAGCTACATGTGCCCCCTGGGCAGTGTTAAATGAGTAACAGCAGTGCAGCCCTTGCTTATGGCATAAAGATTAACTGTCTCTGTATTGCATTTGAACAACAACAACATATCGAAAACTATGAGATTTTAACTACTACTACTTTTTTAGCTACTTTTATAATCGACGAAAACCAAAAATATAGTTTATAATAACCAATATTTTTTGAATTGTATGTTTCATTTATTTTGGCATGCGTGAATTATTTATAAAGGATATACAAATATTTTTTCCATGCCCATGAAACTCCTTAGCTCTCTCGCGGGAATTTTGAAATAACTCACATGCTACAAAGTATTTTGTAGTGCTTTCTAAGACTTTTACTTAAATTTTAAATATTCATATAACATACTTGTCAGTTCATTTTTGTAGATGATTAATAACAAGTTATTTTGTGAGACAATGTTTTTAGCAAAATGTATTTCATCACAATTATTATCTATGCAAAATATAATTAACTTTTAAATTGTGTTTCAAATTTTGAGTCTCGGAATATTAAGTTAATTAGTGGAGAAGTAATTGAGTTGGGATCACAAGATATTTTAATGAAGGGTGGAAAACCAATGACTCAACGTAATAAAATGAAAAAGGATGGTTTTAGATTTTTCAACCTTGACTTAAATGAGTTTACTTTCGACACAAATAAAAGAAAACAGAAACGAATTTCTTAATTAAGTGTTAAATACTTTCATTTATAGTTTTACAAAATCATTTTTACGCATGATACACAGGAAGCAAATTGTAACAAGTAATCTATAAAAAAATTTTAAGTCAATTCCTACTTTTTTTCCCACTATATTGCAGAAAAGTCACTTTACAAATAAAGTTCAAATTTTCCTTTTACTTGTGGCGCCATCTATTATTAGATACATGCAACTTACACCAGATTTTCTTTTTCACCATTCAATAACCTAATGAATGTCAGGATCTCTTTTGACTTGAAAAATTTCGAAGTGACTACCATCATTTGAAATCGAACTTTAGTTCCTCGAGCACGTGTTTTGGGTTCCATCACTGAATTAAGAATATGATTCCACTATGAAAAGAAAAAGTACTATTTAGTGAGACTGATTTACTTTGGCTATTCTTAATGCGTTTTTGAATGCTATGTTTTCCTTTTAATTAAAAAAGTGACAAATAAAATATTGAACATGATCTTCCTGAATCTTATAACTATAGTGCACAAGTTTAAATCATTTTACGAAAGTTTATTACTAAATCGAAGAGCCTGTTGCCACTGTTGATGAACAGGGTGATTATAATTAAAGTCCCACTTCGAAAATGTTGTAAAAAAAAAAAAAACCACTCGTCCCAAAGAGTTCAAATTTGAACTGAAGATACTTGAAGAAAGGGAAATGGTATGGCATCAAAGAAAGTTCCACCGATTTTTCCCATCCAATTGGGTATGACCTTGTTGTGGTGGATCGGCAACCAACAGTACCTTGTGAACAATACCTTGTTGTGGTGGATCGGCTTTCCACTAACAATGTCACAACTCTTGAATGACTTGGAAGTCATCTTTTCCGTCAAAAAGCTGAAACAATCGAGCACATTGAACAATACAATGGGATTAACGTGCAACTCATGCCAAATACGTTGTCATTTCGATTCAAAATATCACTGGCAGCCGAATTCACTTTCTTTAGGCCGCTTACAGCACCATCTATTAATACACTTTGGAACATTTTTTGAGGCCGTACTGTTTGGCCCTTATTCAAGTATCTTCAGTTCTAATTTGAACTCATTGTGAAAAAGCAAGTCTTTTTTTTAGAGCGTATTGAAAGTGGGATTTTAATTATAATCACCCTGTATATAAAGATCCTGAATGTTAAGAATGATTATGCAGGATAACAAAGAGCAATGCCCTACAACTGCCTGCGGCGTGGTAGCCAACTGGCCATTGGTACCGAAGGCTTCAGGTTCGAATCCTGGCGGTGACATGGATGTTTGTTTGGGGTTCGGAATTCACGTTAAACTGTAGGTCTATGTAGCCGAAAGTATGCTCAAGAGCAACAAACCAAACTTGCAGCTGCCAAGAATTCACACGTTCCACTTTTGTACGATGGGTGCTCATTTTAATGACCGGTAAGGGGAATCGAGCTGAAAATATATTTTTTTTTAATACAGTGAAGCATTTTGAGGATCTTAATTGCTGATTTGACAAACGTTCAGTCAGAATGATAACGAAGCGAGATATCATTCACAACACCTACCCCTATGGTTTTAATTTGACTCAATTTTTAAGAACGTTAAGATTTTGCATCCGAAACTTCATAGAATGCAAAAGAAAAATATATATATTTTTTTCTTTATAGTAAAGTGTCATACTTTTAAAATAATTTCGCCGCATGACTCACGATGCATATAATGGGGCAACATGGCAAAAACACTTTACGGCGTTCCACTGTGTTGAATATCACAATCTCCAGAGGAAGAATGTGTCCAAACGGTAGAATTTTTAAGAGCTACATTCATCACGTCTCGCCTAGACGCGTTTTGAATCACGTTGCAAATTTTGAGTTTTTTCTTTTCTTTAAAAGCAAAAATTCTTAATATCATTTTAATTTGCAAAAGTTGGATTAAGTGATGAGCTTCATGGAGCAGAAAGGTGTTCTGGCAGTGATAAAGAACTTAGTTCACCACTCTTTTTCCACAGATGAATGTTTTAACATTTGAAATAGGCTCAAAATTATTAAATTTATGTTGTTTCGCTTGTTCTTATATTATTTCCCTCCGTTTCTTTAAATAAATCTTCTTACATTTTGAAAAAGTTATTTTTCTTTCATTGAAAAAAAATTACTTAAGTTTTAATCTTTTGAAGTTATTTGCTATGTCGTATAATATTCAACAACAAAATTATAAAAAAAATGTTCTAATGGAAACTAAAAGTTGTGAAAGAGAAGAAGAGACTGTTTTTCATCACCTTGAATATTCTTTTGATTTCATCTTTATTTCAAGCTTATTAAACAACAACAACGTCTGTGTATTTGAATTCCACGTGCAACACTAAAATAGTTTCTTAAATTTACTTACTATTAAAATTATTTAGTTATATCTTCAAACTTTATTTAAATGACTTCCTTGTTTTTTAATTTTTATTAATAGGGTTACATACAGGCAGTTCAACATGAACTAATCTGGATGATATTCATTGATATCTATTTACAAATCAATTAAAGACATGCAGTGTTTTTCATGTTACACGTGTGTAAAATGGGGTGTTTATGTCGAAACAAGTAATACATATTTAATAATTCTTTTGTGTTTACCTAAGTTTTAAATAATTTTAAAAGACATCCATTATCACAATAATACAAATACAAACCACAATGAAAAAAATATTTAGAAAGTTCTCAACGTAATTGTGTTGAGGATAGGTGCCATATACCCATAGGCCGGAATGTCTTTCTGTTATCCTAGGCGTGGAGTATTTGGTCAAAATTGTTGTGGTAGTGGTTTAGGTAGCCATCATGGAGTACCTCAGGAAACACTGAATATCTTCCAAGGGCGAATGGTTTCGTTTAAAATGCTTGCCGTTCGGAAATAATTCTATCCTTTCAACGAATATATTAGAATAAAACGCAATAAATAGTTACCGTCTATTTTCGTGTATAAGCCGATAATTTTTCTGAAGCTAAATTATAGGAGAGGGTAGAAAGATTATAGACGGATGCGTTTTCTGCTCATCTCGCAGAAAACGTAGCTACTTTTCGGTTAGCGATAAATAGCCCAATATTTCTACCTCCCCGTTTTTTATTTCTCTAGGTTATATTTCTTAAGTTCATGGAAAAGCAAGTAATATAAATTTTTTAAAGTCAATTCCTACTTTTTTTTTCACTATAAAGTTGAAATTTTCCTCTTACATCTGGCGCCGTCTATTGGTAGATTTACGCAACTTAATTCTAAAAAACTAAAATTAATGAATTAGATTTAATGAATGAATTAATATTTGAAAAACTGTATTCACATCAGTGTCATCCACTACAAGTTAAAAAAATGCATTTGAACTTGAGTGGATGAATAAAAGTGTTTTATGAACGAATTTGAACGATTGAATTATACAGGGAGTGGGAGCTAATGGAAGGAATTGAAAGAAGTTTAATGAAATGAGTCATTCGTTTTATACAAATAAGTTGTTTTTATTTCCGAAATTGCTTAAAGTGCTGATATTGCGTAGTTGCCGAAACGAAAAATCTGATATTGGGAAATCAAATTGCTGTAGGAGTTGCAACAAAACCGTTCATTCGAGATTCTTCAATTCATGCTACGAGTATCTCCTCCAAGACGTGGGCTGATAACCACATGCAGCATTTTTTTTATTTTGGACCTTCTGCTGAATTCAAGATCACTTTTCGTCCAATCTCAAATTTTTTTTTCATTTTCAGGAGAATGTGAAGCAATCTTACCGTTGTTAGAATTTTCAGCAAACGTGGATCACTCGTAGTTTAAAATTTTTATACAATAATTTTTCTTTCAATACTTCTTCCGAGAAGACATAAAATGATGCAGATATTATACATCACATCGTCAATCACGCTGCAGCGCGTTGTGTATCACGTTTCAATTGCCAATCATGCTCCAGCTCTCCGTGTATAATAGCCAACCAAACTCCAGTACAAAATATTTCTTGGTAATTCAGTTATCCATAGTGACTTCAAAATTAATCTAAAAAATGAACCTATTTAAAAACTATCAGGAAATTCTTCACTGGTACTACTCATATCTACAATACAATCATCCAATCTCCAGGACTTGACTCCTTGGTTCAAATCCCGGCGGTGCCATGGATGATTGTAATGGTTCGGAATCCCACTTTAAGCCGTAGGTCCAGGTCTAACACGATCGTAGAGCGTTGCGGAGGTATTATTACTCCGCGTCCATAGCTTATCTCCAAGCTACACGCACCTCCTGGGTAGTGCTAAGTGAGTAACATCTGTGCAGCGCTCGCTTTAAGGTATCCAAGACGATTGTCTAAGTGTTTGCCAACTGCATTAGAGTAAAAAAAATCATCCAATCTCCAGCTTTCTTTGAGCGCAAAAATTATCTATAAAAAGAGAATTATCTGTAGAGTTTCATAGAACATTTGCAACTTTCTGTAAATTATCAATTTTAGCATAAAAGTAAACAAATTTTTTCTATAAATGATAAATCATTAATTATACACGTAAAAGCATAAACTGGAATCATTTTTGTAAAAGTTAAAACGTTTTAATGTTTTAAATTATTATTTCATCACTCGCTCATAACTTAAATAGTGTTTAAATTTGCTGATAAATACTACATACAGTTATTTGGTCTTCATTTTAAGTTTCTCTCTTTCACATTTCCTTTTGTCTTTGAATGGACTCGCTTAGAGTCACCTTTTAAATTTCCATTAAGAAACTAATTTGCATTATTCTATTAATGGACAGCAAGTGCCACTTTCCCCGTCATATTTCACTTTAAGTTCTCACGACAATCGCAACCCATTAGCTGTAATTCTGATAACGAACGAACCTTTTTACGAGACGAGAGAGTTTCGCAACTCAAATCACTTGCGGAAAAGTTAAACCAACATCAAAGGGAAATGTGCGAGTCGATTTATTCAGAATCAGTTTACTTTGTGATGCATTGAAGTCTGCAAATTTCATCAGGATAAGGAAATAGTTAAATTAATTGCATATTCTCGCCTGAATAAATGCGAATATTTCGGCACATTGCTTACATTTGTTAGAAGAATGGGAATTGCCATTTTTATTCTAGAAATTGGATGCTTTGGTTCTAATAAATTTGCGATGCGTTTGTTCTGCGATTGATTAGTACTCAGATTGATCAACCAAAAACGAAATTTTCTAACACAAAATCAACTTTATCAATATCATTGAGTGGTTGGATGGATCACAGCAGAATTTAAAAGCCAGGTAAAAGAAATGAATCATATAGTTTTGAAGCATTTTTATTGCGTTCAATTTGATGAGGACTTGACTCAAACTATACTTGATTTCTTTTTCTTCTTATTTCAATTATGCTGGAATTTATACTGTATGAGAATAAAAAACAAACTATGCAATTACGAATTGCAAATTATTGCTTAGGATTTGTATTACAAGTGCAACTACATTTGTGAATTATGATGTGCTGTACGATTTTTCAGATTCAGAGGAAACAGGTCGAAAAGGGCTCATTTGCCTACACTGCACACTCACATTTATGAGCACAGTGAACACAGTGAGTGTGCAGTGCGAACGTTTTGAATGGGATGTTTCGTAATTGCCTCTTGTTTACAAGGAATTCATAATATATCTTTTTTGAGCGGGCAAAATGTTCAACAGCGAAACGACAGTTTTTATACGAGTATTAAGTAAATATTTGAACATGGCAGAAAACTCCATATTCTATTCAATAACAGCAATAAATACAATGAATTTCAAAAATACAATGAGGTTGCTGGAAAATATCGCCTCATTCATTGCAATTTCAGAATCGGCGACATTTATGTTGTAACATGTGGTTTTTGTGGAAATCAATCCATTACAATAAAGATCACACACAAAGAAGGAACAGGCAGAACAAAGCAAACATACAGCAACATAGCAATCGACAAATAAGTAGGTCTCACATATCACAAAAAGTCAAAAAAAGGGGAAGGCATTTTTTTTTAGTCCATGAGGCCCCTTGACTCCCTATACAATTGCAAGACTTCTCCCTGGCGATGAACTACCGTGTTCAATCCTGGACATTTCAAAAAAGGTCTGAATTCATTGTTCCAGCTCTACATCTACGACACCTATCCTGTTTAGGTTTTCCGCAAGACAATCATGTCCAGTTTTTGCTTAAAATTTGGTAACAGTCTCTTCACGTAATCTAGATTAATCTAAGATTTCCAACTGTATTGAATATTGTGCCAATTTTTTGCTTTCGGATTTAGTTATGAGATTACCTATCAGTTTTTAAAATTTTTCTATAATATATTTCTTGAAAGATTCTGGTGGAACATGTTTCTTTTCAATATTCCCATGGTTTCCTTTCTTTGCAAGTGAATCTGCTGCTCCGTTACCTTTAATTCCCACGTGTGACGATATCCACTTTAATACAATTTGCTTGGCTTTAGTTCTTAAATATTTGATATCTTTCTTAATTCGATTATCTTTCTTATCTTATCTTTATTTGATTATCTCTCTTAATTCTTTCTAATATTTGATATCTTTCTTAATGTTGTGCTAGGCTTGGCGCCATTTATAATTCAATAAAAATCGAACAAGTAGAGGAGCCGCTTATTATGCTTGTAAAAAAAAAAAGTCCTGGAGAGTTTCCAATGTTTCTTTTTCAATAATTATTATTGTATTAATTTAATTGTTTTTTTCTAAAAGTGAAATGACTCTTCTGAATGTTTCAGCAGCCTTTTCTCTTACAAAGTTTAATCTATTTCGTATTATTATTAAGTCGAATTTTATGAAGGTCTACACAGATGAGAAATGGAATATTATTTTATACGCTTGCTGTAGCATATTCTTTAAGTAAAATTTTTTTATTCCGTGCAAAGCTTTATCTTCTTTAGAAAAAGTATAAAAGAGGCTGTATTTGCGGGAAAAAACGAATTTGAAGCTTTGGTTAACTTGAAAGTCGGTTTTGTTGTCAGTTTTTAGGCTGAAAGGAGTCACTCGACAGAACCGAAGGCAAACGGCAGATGGTTTCCTTTGAAGAAATGCAGCAAACATATTTTCAGAATGCGAAAAAAAATATATTTTTTAAAATCATCCTTTCATAACAAATATATTTCAATTGTAAAGAGTTATTTCTAAAGGTTAAGTATAAAAGAAAAATGGTTGCAGTGCTTTCTTGGAGTTACGCATGAGTTAAAAACAACCAGTAAATTCTTTTTCGTGAACGTAACATGAACAAATACAATGAACAATAATTTGAATTTTAAACTTAATTCGTTGACTTCAAAGTAAGTCTATGAATTAAGTTAAGTGTAATTCGTTTCATTGTGGTGTTGTGTTAGACTTTAAATTTTAAACCCTAATAATAATTACTCGTATTTAGACAGAACATGATAAGCCAACTCCTCAAAATACCGCAATAACCTATTCAATAATTTAGTTCAAAATCCGCAATACCTTTTTCCACGTAATATATACCAACATGTTCGAAAGCTTTCAGTGACTTATAAATATTAGAGAGGGAAATAAATCAAGTGCAAATTTCATGATTTTTAAAATAAATAATAAATTTTTATGAGTTGTAGCATGGGCAGATAAAATCCATCATAGGAACTACACTACAATCATGAAAAGTTAATGAATGCAAAGAGATAAATTTGATGATATAGGGTTACAATTAAGATTATTTTAGATCAAGTCGCATCTATAAATCATGAATCAGATATCCATTTATAAATATATAAAGCTGCAATAAAAAATGAGTCTTAACATCTGAGAAATATTGCAACACAATGGTTATCTAACCCAAACTCATTCTTAGAGAATAGGGCGCAACTTCTGGTCAAATGGGGATTTCAAAAAATAAAGTTCATTTACAGCAGAAGTCTAACACGTGATTGCGTTATCATCTGGCGCAAAGGACACCAAGATGATTGAAGTTTATCATCTTTGTAGAAAGATGAGCAGCAGGCAGTTGTCTGCTATGGAGCTGTCCGGATAATTTTTCGGGGGTAAGCGTCTCCTGTGAGTAGCTACCGTTCTTGCCGCCCATTATTGCCCTGTCCACACTGCAGTATAATTTTATACTCTTCAGTAATTGAACATAGAACAACAGTTGATGCCTTGTTCCGTCTTCCCAATTGGGTGGGCCTCACAACACTACCGAGATACTGACTACCGTGCGCCTACTACTGACTAGCGAGTACGGTGCCATGGATGTTTGTAGTGGTTCGGAATCCACTTTAAACTGTAGGTCCCGGTCTGTTTAGCCCAAAAAGTGTGCACACGTTGACCGTAGAGCGACAAGCCAAAATCAAATCCCAATTGGATCTATTGTTTATCTCTTACTAGTAGCTCAGCAGTCTGATGGCCAATTGTCTTGCGCTCCGGCCTTTGGTACCCCAGGTTTCAAGTTCGAATGCTTGCTGTGGCATGGATGTTTGTTAGAGGTTGGAATCCACGTTAACCACCATAGAGTGACACACCTGATGATTTTTGATGATTTCAGAATAATCATTCTCCTGTTAATCACCCACAGTGGATTTATGCGTTTATAAATTAATAATGCAGCGAAAAAAGCGGAGAGAAAGTCAAATAACTAAGAAACATTCATATAGCAAACAAGGATGAATATGGGAATCAGAAGTGAAATGCAGGAGTTTTTGCAAAAGCAGCTTTTGCCACGACCCATTTCAATTTCAATCACACAGTATTTGCATTCCTCTTTGAAAGTTTGGCTTTTCAGGAAAAAACGATTCGCATCCAAACACAACATTTGAAACTGCACGGATGGAAGAACGAAAATAAATTATCAAAAGTTATCCAAACGTATTTGCTCAACTCTTTTTATGATCACTATATATCATACTTTCATGCTGGCGTTCAAAACCAATATCCAAGACACAATATAAACATTAAAAGAAGATGAAATATCATATAGTTATAATATATAGAAGCAAATAAATATAATATAGTTTTTTCCAATAGAAGAAAATGAAATCTTCATAAAAGTTCGATATTCGTGTATTAAATTTGAAAATTTTTATGATTTTGAATTTATGAAAAGAAAGTTAAATGAATTGATACCCAGAAATTAAATTTAAGAGCCTACAATAAAAACAAATCTCTTACATGAGTTAGATTTTTCATTGTTGATTGATTTTTTAGCTATGTTCAGTTGGTATTCTTTGATTTCTGTAGATAATAATAAATCAAGTAAAAAAATATAATCGAAGACTGCAAAATTTTAATTCAGACAAGACTACGATGCACTCCATATTACAAGCTTACTGTAATCGACTATTTCATACAGTAGTTATTTCAATGGTGTTCGAAATGTTTTGCTGACTTTTTCTTTTCTTTGTTGAATCTTCAACAACATAGTTGCTAATTAGAATTTTTACTCTAAATAAGTGCTTCAAATTTTGTGAAGATAGCAGACAACATATGGAAAAAAAACCTTCGCAATTAAAGATTTAAAGAATGTGCCTGTATTGTGCATGAATGATGTGAAACAAGGCAGATTGTAAAAATCCTCAAGTACGGATTGTAAAAATATTTCGTCCAATTTATGGATGCAACTTAGGAAACTCGATCTTCAGAGGAAAAACCTGATTAAAAGTAGCAAAAAGAGCCACAACGGCCGATGAAGATGGAGTTTTATCTATTACGAAGAATAGGACCAGGAGTGCCCTTAGGACTTCCATGTGGCCCGCAGGAATCTCAGTTGCAAGGGTTACTATTTCCAGAAGGCAACATGAGAGAAGTCTGTTTATGTTCTGCCTTTGGGACAGCCCGTTTTAGCAGGGTGCATAGAGCATCACCAATAGGCAGTATAGATGAGTCCTGGTTGAGACTAAAATACTCATTCTCGACGTACGTTCATCTGGTGCAAATCACAGATCGACTATCCATTCTCCAACATCCAAGAAAGAGACTTCTAAGGCAGTGGGATTTTATGGTGTGGACAAGCATCATGGTAAATTAAGCACAGCCATCCATTCTTTTCCAGAGTATCTGTGATTGTTGCAAAGTATAGTTCAAAATTTGTTATTCTTTGTATATACTACTGAGGTTTAAATTTCCTGTGAATTTATTGCATCGTTTCGACTTGTTCCCTGGGCAGGCGAAGCAGAAACATCTGACCAATCGCAAATCAATTCATTATGAAGTTGTCTAATATATATAAAATGTTCTTTGCTTTATAAATGTGCCCTTTAGAAAGGCAAGATTAATTCATGCAATTGTTTCAATTCCTACTGTTAATGCTACTACCTACTGTTAGTTCACTCTTCTTATATATATCTTGTTCAAATTTTCAATCGTTCATAAGATACTTTTTATCCATCCACTCAAATTCAAATACATTTTTTTGAACTTGAGGTGGATGACGCTTGATGTTAATACAGTTTTTTCAAATGTTAACTCATTCAGTAAATTTAATTAATTGATTTTAGTTTTATATGGGAGAAAAAATTTATCTTATATAAGATATTTAGCAGGATATAAATTTAGGAATAAATTCCGTCAGTGCCGAAGCGTGTAGATCGCTGGAAAAAAAAAAGGTCTTTTTCAGATTCTTTTTCATTCTGGGTTCCAGTCTGAGTCAAGGAGGAAACAAAATGGGAAATGAAACATGTGAATAAATTATTAAGGGAGATGGAAAGTATGTATGTGAGAGAGATAATTTTTCTAACTTAAATAAATGAATGAAAATTATTTATAAAGGACTTTCTGCAATATAGTGAAAAAAGAATTTTGTCTTACAAGGGGAAAGTTGGTAGAATTTCGGCGTAGAATCTCCGGATCGAAGCTTAATAATGTGATTGTGTCATATGTATGTACATGTTTATATTAATTTTAATTATTTAATAAAAAGTAATTAAAATAAAATTTTCTTTGTTGACCTAAGTAGGAATTGATTAATTTTTTATATTACTTGTTTTTAAGAGACTCGTTTTGTTCGATCGATAAAGGATATTTTACAGAATCGGGATAATTTTCAGATAATTTTGTACAGAATATACATTTTTCACATCAACAAGAATTTCCGAAGTTGTACGAATATTCGAATACAATTTTTTCACTATAATCAAATTTGTTTTTACTAAACCTTTCTTATCTTTAACTAGATTTTCGAAAAAAAATTAATTTGTTTCATTTCTCGCAGCTAACCTTCTTGAATTTAAATTCTCCAGTTAAGTGTTTATTTGTTACACGACACTGGCGGGCTGGTGGCCATTTGGATAGCTTTCTGGACTTTGATATTACTGGCGTCAGGTTCGGTTCGTAGTGGAGGTCTGGATGGTTGTTAGTGGCTCGAAATCCACGCTGAACTGTATGACCCGGCCTAATTAGCCTAAAGTGTTTATAAATTCAATGTAGAGAGCAAACTAAAACTTCAAGATGCTGAATTACTATTTTTAAAAACTCCATCTAATCTGATATTTTGTGTACGTTTTTGAATGGGGTATATAAAAAAATTTTCAATGACAGATCCGAATATGTGTTTCACATTCTAATTAAAGTTCACGCAACGATATAATATCATAAGATTTTGGTACTTCACTTAGATTCAACATTTGAGCGCTTATAATATATTTTTGGCCAAATCTTTCACTTAATATATTTAAGTCAATTTCATAATTTTTGGAATTCAAAGTTAACCCGCGTATTGCTATTTCAACTTCATGAGATAGGTCTGTTTTTAAATAATTTAATTTTTCTGCATTGCTAATATTAGAGTTATTGGGAATATCCACCTCAAATTGAAAATAAACAAGTAATATTAAAAAATTTTAAAAAGTCAATTCCTACTTTTTTTCCCACTATATTGCAGAAAGTCCTTTATAAATAAAGTTGAAATTTTTCTCTTACATCTGGCGCCATCTATTGGTAGATAAATACAACTTAAATCTGAAAAATTTAAATTAATTAATTAAATTTAATCAATGAATTAATATTTGAAAGAACTGTATTAACGTCAAGTGCCATCCACTACAAGTTCAAAAAGAAAACGTATTTGAGCTTGAGTGGATGAATAAAAGTATTTTATGAATGATTGAAAATTTGAACAAGATATATATAGGAGAGTGTGAACTAACAGTAGGAATTTAATAAAAATCTTTAAACCGTAATATATTACCATTGTTAAGCCTTGTCATGAATTACGTAAACTCCATTGCATATAGTGCGCATGCGCCTTCTTCTGTTAACGCGAAGTAAGCCAAAGTCTAGATTGTCTTGTGTCAATTGCTTGTAATTAATAATTGTTTACAATAAAGTGGATTAACCAAGTATTTGCTATTTCTACCTTCCGACAACCTTCAAGTCTGGTACATTTTATGGTGACCCGGACGGTGATCTCGTGGTCCATCGTTTGAGATAAGAAATATCTTTACTTTTCTTTGAGAAATATCTCTTCGCTTTAAAAATGGCCGCGGAACTAATCAGACTGCGTGGTTTCGAAAAGTCGGCTTTGACCCGCATTGAAATATTTCTGACCACCGTCAGCTCTGAAATATAATCAGTATTAAAGACCTACTTGTTAGTTTAGAAGAAATATTTAGTAAGTGATCAGGTTTAATATATAATCTGAATATGAATCGAATATGAATCTGCTTTTGCCACAAAATCAATTAGAAATTGAAAATAGGTATTTCGGTGCAAAAGAAGCACTTCAGAAGTTGTTGGAACTCATGAACGAACAATAGATACGAATTCGAATCCCGGTTTTCTAAACAACCATGGTACAAAGGTAGGAGAAAGTTTAACTGTATTTTGTAGTTCACTTCCAATTTCTATAACATTTTGTTTTCTCGAATTTTTTATTTCCATTTCTTTCTTTTTCAACATTCTGTTTGCACCAATTTTTCACGTAATAATTTCATTTTCTATTTCCTCAACTTTGCACAATTTTTTAAAAATTTCTCCGTCAAGAATAATTAAATTCGCTAGCAGCGAATTCGATTAACAGTTTCGCTAAAACTTTATTGATTAAATCAACTGACATTTTTTTATTTCTTTATGTAATTTTCTAATAATTTCACCGAATCGGTCGCCGCTTGGAAGAAAGCTGCTAATCTTTCTCTAAGATTCAAAATTTGTTTTTATAATTCGAATCACAAAGTAAATTCAGTGGCTCACTCATTTCGCTAATTACTTTATCTAAAGGTGGGTATCCCGGCACCAAAAAGTGCAAATTCAAGGGCTGGTCTAAGCTTTCTAAGTTTCTAAAGAAGGAATAAATCTTTTGCCTGTCGGGTGGATTCAAATTCAATCAGTAGAGAATTCTTGCGTAATTTATTTTAACGATCACACTGTATACAAGAAAAACACAAATAACACATTCGAATTTTTGCTTACATTTTGCTTATAAAAAAAAAAAAAATCTTTTGTTTGAGTTCAATAATAACACCGGTTTCAACGCGTCACACTGACTTTGATACGCAACAGATTCCAATGTTATAGTTTCTACTTATTGGGGTAAACGCATGGTAGGAAATAGAATTTGAGAGAATGCTAAATCACGATATCCTTCTGATTTTGTATGCATTGTTAATGACGTAAAACTTTAAATGAAGCGATTTTAAAAGAACCGATTTACGTAACGCTAGCTGAATGACTCGGCCATTCCCAGGACTCATCTAACAACGAAGTGATACAATGAGGATAAAAAAAAGACTTGAGTAACAAGTAAAAAAAAATCCTTAATTACCTTAACTGCTTTTTACGTTCAAAGTGTGTGTATTAAAGGCTTAGTGCAGCTAAAGTAAAACTTATGCTGCATTGTAATATTGAAAATAACATTGGATAGACCAATAGGATCTATAAAAATCACTCATAAAAATAAATCGGAACTTTTTAATTAAACTGAAGGAATTAAAGTGTTGAAATTAAAGGAGAAGAAATCACCAAGCTTTAAAGTAGCCGACGATTTTACATAGGCTTATGCAGGTGCCAAATTGGAAGACATTTTTGAAAGATATTTTAAAATTTATATATTAGATTAATGCGATCATATAAAACATCCGTTTAGAAATTATCCATAATTATGAATGTGACATGACTGTTTCAGACTTAAGAATATCACACAAGTAATGTGCTACTTTCATATTCAATGCAGAAACCTTACAAAACAATGCATAACATTTTAAATAGGTGAATAGAGATAATTTATGTAAAATATTAATAAATTATTTTACAAAATATCAATTTAAAAATTGTATACTTCTCTTAAAAAATTGTTGACTTCTCTGCTTGGAAGAAAACAACCAGAGCTCCATCTAGTGGGAGCAGTTGGAATTTCATTCGGCGTAAAGTAATTTTTGTTTTCATGACTTGGTGGGTGTCTTAATGGATTAAATGATTTTTTTTTTCCTTGGAAGATTGTGGTTTAAAATATTTAAAATAAAAATTTTTGATAATCATGGCAAACATTTTTTTTAACATTTTTTTCCGAATGGGAAATAATAACAGATTAATTATTTATTTTAATTCTTTTTTATTACGACTATTTAAAATTTTCAATCAAAAACTATTTAAATACATTAAGTGGAGTTTAAAAAAATGTTAAGTCGTATTAAAAGATATTTTTTTTATATTAGTTAAATTATATTTTAAATTAACATATTATTTTTAATGGATGGAATTTTTATGATTGCGATTTAAATTTATGATTGTGAATTAATGTTTAAGTAATGCTATTTCGTCACTCTCTTAAGAAGGAAGCTAGCTATATTACCATTTTTTAAAACTCTTGAACATTTTTTCATTAGAAAATGTTATATATTCTTCATTTTGATTATATATATAATTTAAATATTTATTTGTTTCAAATATTCTTACGAACATCCATATTTGAATTCTTTGTTAATATTTTGATATAAATATAAATCATTTATTTATTTTTTTAATCAATTTTTAATATTTTAACACTATAAGTATTTATTTAATTGCTATACATATATTGAATTGCTATACATATATTTTTTTTTTTTTTTTCAATTTTTGAGTGAATGGCTATCTATTTTAATTATTTTTATATAATATCCTTTAAGATGGAGGTTTCTTATTTTCTTGATTGTGAGGTGCTCTAAAATGACATTCCCATTAAATTTGATAGGTTGAAAAGTAGGATTTTTGTAACTTCTAGACATATGATAAAAAAAAAATTTCATAAAAAATAATTTCACTTTCGAATGAAATTGAAATACAAGAGTTACGTCTGTTAATGATGTAAATTGATTGCGGAAAAAAATCTTTAAATTTTGATGTTTATTTTTGTTTCATTTAATAGCTTATCATTTATAAAAAGCATGCTTTCCCTTCTCATATTATTATTTTATTAATGTCTAGCATGTTTAACGAAAACTGTTTATATTGGTTCTTATATAATTCATGAAATATTTGCGTTAATATAAGAATTCTAAAAACACCGAATGAACTGACGTTTTCATCTGAGAGTTTCGTTAAGCGGAGACGCACCGAAAACTCTCGTGGGAACTGGCGTAATGACATAAAATATTTGTTTATTATGATACAAACATTTTTAGAGTTGGGACGATAATAATAATCAGTAGTTCATGACAATAAATTATGTTACCTTGACAAAGTTATTTAATATATTTCTGAATCCTACTCATAATTCACTGATTAATTTATTCTAAACAAAGTCCCAGGTTTGAATCCGTCGGCATTGTGACTGTTTTCAGAAAACAGATTCACTTTGACGATTTGTGGTTGTATATGTGTCTGGGGTTGTTGGGTTTTTTCGTCACGACAAGCAAATGGATGATAATTAACCCTAAAACATTTCTCAGAAAGCGTAGGAAGAAACATGATTGCGTATGTGGAAACACGGTTACAGGAAAGGAAATCGCACTTTAGAAAGCGGCATAGGATGTTAACATTAATAATTAAATACATAACATAATCATAATTACTATAAAGGAAAAGTAATGCTAATTAACATAAGGTTCATTAGTATGTCGACTAACAGAATTAATCAATATAATATGGCATAGAATTCTGATATTATTTAAGTAAGTGAAATTATAAATAATTAGATTAAACCATATTGATAACGATACGTGAAATAATAGTTGATAAAGGCAAATCAAAACCTTTTCTATAAAAATGTAGAGAAAGTAAATCGCACTTTAGAAAAGGGCACAGATTGCTAATGTGTCAAAATAAATCAGTGAGGTTCAATTCAATTCATATTTTATGTAGACAGACACTTTTATTGAAGTCCCGGGCATACTGCGGAATTATGACAGCTATTGGAAACTTCATTTCGATGTTTGGCTGCATTTCAGCTACATTCTGTCACCAATGCCAAAACGACGGTGTCAATATGTGAAGCTGCATGTTGAAACTGCTTTTGTTTAAGTTGTTCAGCCTCTAATGAGGTGCTCAAAACTGTACTCGGATTTCATTTTGACAAGCTTGTCGTTGGAAAATCCAATCACGACTAGAATGTACAGCTATCGGTCAGGAAAGTGATTTTTTGCAGGATTTGGCCTGAAGGCTTGTCAAGGAAAAAGTGGATTATTTTGAGGAATAATGATAAGCTTTCCAGACATTTCTTACTGAGTAATATGCATCTCAAACAGACGCTCCAGTAGCATTAGAAACTTATCAAACTTGTTGAAAGATTGTTAGCCTGAAGTAGTCTGTTCTAATTATAATTAATGATTTCTTTTTTGATGACCCATTTCACTGATGTCAATCGAGATGCTTTAGTACCCTATTGGCAAATGACGCAAAATATTCATGAACGTTATTTAGTATTGACTAAACTTTGTTAATATTCTGATATTTAACTTTATAATTCATAAAATAAACTTATTAATCCTAGTTCTTTATTGAAAGTATTCTATGTTTAATTTTAAATCTGGAAAATTTTGAATTGGTAATTTATTTCTTTATATAATTATTTACTTACCTTGTAATATATTTTATTTTACAAGGTACAAGGTTTATTTTACAAGGTAATATATTTTATTTATGAATATTTGTAAACTTAAAGCAATTTTGAAAATAAAACTTGACAATTCCTCGATGAAAAAGCGTGACTTTAAGAAATTAAAATAAAGTTTGAGTCCTCATGAACTAAATTAATTTTTGAATTGATAACTTTATTTTTTTAACATGGAATTTTCTGTGCTTACAACTATTCTTTGTTGAATAATTGCACTCCTGAACACCACCCACACAAGAAAACATAAATTTCGATGTCTTTCATTTCTGCAGTTTCGATGTCTTAAGCCCCTATAAATTTTGATTTACTTTAAACGCACATTTAATTCGTGTTTAATAACCTTCATTATTTTCCACTTTTGATAAAACTTTGATTCTGCTGCTAATTGTTATTTGTTATTAGTAGAAAATGGATCTTTGATAGAAAAATGTATAAATTGATTCCCTTTTGCTATTAGATTTTTTTTCCAACGTATTAAAGCCATTAAAAACGTATTAGCGCTTCATTTTAACAAGCCTATCGCGAGTCTCTTTTTTTCTTGATGAAGAAAATTACGTCGAAAGTAAATGAATGTGAAATCGAACACTTAAAAGTTAGCGCTAAATTTTACACATTCACAACAATGGAGCTTATTGAAATTTAAAAAAATTTTCGATAAAAAATGTTTTAAAAGTAAGAATACATTAGCGTCGGCTATTTTATTTTATATATTTTTATATTTGTCATGATGAGAAAAAAATCTTTCTTTACGATATTCACTAATTTGTATTTGTGCTGTATAGAACACTGCATTTGGATTATTTAGAAAAGCTTCACCCCTCTACGGGGACGTTTTTTTTTATAACGAAACAAAAAAAAAAATTACTTAATTTTTTTTTTTACTTCAGTTGTTCATTTTATATGGATAGAAATTCAAAAAGCAAAGATAAAAAATGTGCCAACACTAAAAATGCACACTAAACCATTTGTGGCCTTTGAGTGTTAATAGCCATTTATAAGTAAAATGAATTCATACATTTTGGACATAAATTATTCTTTATTATTCCAAATAATCATTATTGAAACTGAATATGCTTCATATATCTGATATTATTTTAATCAAATATTAATGAATTGTTAAAAAAAATACTTCAACTGCACTGACAGTTGGGATACAACTTTACACTATTTTTATATTCCTAAATGTTCACAGTTATCCTTGCAGCCTAATATATATACGTATAATATTATCAATTTTTATTATATATATTATCAATTTTTTGGTGTCTTTATTAATGATGGTATTTTTAATTATAAAAACTAAAAGTCCACATATTAATGATTCATTTTAGATTTGAAAATTTTTTATGCCTAAATGTCAGTTTTTAATGTAATTTTAGTTTATTTTTATTTTCTATTAAAGCATCCTTGTTAGTAGCATTCTATCGCAGATATGCAAAAAGATATTAAGAGATAGGTTTGTCATTTGTTGACTCAGAATGATTCTATGTTTAAACTTGTATATACTGACATTCTATTTTTTTTTTTTTTTTTTTTCTTTAGTTATTTTTTCTCAGTTTAGTTATTAGTTTTCTTTAGTTATATTTTCATTTAAACTCTTCTTCAATTATACGTTTTTACGTCATTCGTAAAGTATAAAGGGAATGGTGGTTAAATAGAATAACGAGACAAAAAAATCTTACTTTTTAACATTTAAGTGAATTGCGTAAGCTACAAACAACCTTTTGTCAAGACATTCAATGAGGAAAAATAAAGCTATATACGGAACTATATATAAAATATTTTGAAATAAAATTTTAAAAAGCTGGATTCAAATTTCTTTGTAATTTGTGGCGGAATATCCATTAAAAAAGCGAAATTTACTTTCAATTCCACTGCAGGCTGAACTTTTAATCTTTTGTCTGCGTCTACTTTCACCGGCGAATCCTGTTTCAATGCTGCTGCAAAAGATTTCTAAAGAAAAAAATAATTTTTTTTGTTCAACTTTTCTCTAGTTTCAAATAATTTGGACTGCATTTTGCAAAAGTAATAACGTTGTATAGATTCTCTTTCAAAATGTTAAAAATAAATTCGGATGTGAGGTATGATTCAATTCTGCAGGTCACAAAGTTAATATAAATTCCGAATCTGACTATACACATTGTGAATATTTCAATGCAAAATCTTCTTTGAGAATTGTTCAATCAAAATTAGCTACAACATCTTGCGTTTCGTCTTCTTTCAATAGACATAACTATTAACATTAACAAATAATTTCCTCTTTTCTGGAGATATTTCGGTGTCGCTGTCGCCTCGTTAATGTTTTTCCTTTTATTGCTTTTTGTTAGTGGATTTATCATCAGTGCTTATTCCTTTAATTTTTTGTTACTTTTGTTTATGGGATGATTTTATTTTATTTTTTTTTTATTCTCTTTGTAGTTTTACTCTTCTATTGTAACTTTGACTTTCTGTCTTAATTGTAATGTTTTTGTTCTCTGATGTTAGAACTTTTACTTCTTCTCTGATTTATTTAATTTTTGTAACAATTGACAAAGGGCTCGACCACAAGTCACTGCTCACCATTCGCCAAGTGGAGGTGTGGTCGCTGCGCGACCAAGGCACTCCATCAAGTCACCAATAATAATAGACATAACAAAGAAACTTTACTCTTTAATGCTGACTTCATCTTTGGTATAATCTAATGCAAGTATTTCTTTCTTTTTCCAAGTTGCAATGCTTGCTTTATTTGCATGTGAAATTAATAAACACTTCTTCTCAATATGAAATTATTTTATTTTTAGCTAAAATTTACGGAAGTCGTTAATTAGGAGTTATAAATATTCAGCAGATCTTTAATGGACTGATACAGAAAAAAAATTAAACAGTATTTTATTGTTGAAAGAGAATATAGCATAAAATATTATGTAATCCTTCTATTTTCTACTTCTGTAAAAATAAAAATAAAATTGCAAACAAAAAACACATAAAAGGAAAGAGAAAATGAGCAAAGTTTATATTTTAGGTTGCAGTGGACAACAAAAATGACAAGATAAAGGAATGGAATGTCGAAATACTTTGTCGAATATTTATATCGCCACCATTGGATCAGGTTATCCGTCAATGCAATAAATAGTTACATGTTTTGATCGACAAAATTTTTATCTAGAGGAAATTTTCTTTGATATCCCCCTTTTAAAACTGTATGGGGCGCTCATCAGGGCCGGATTTAGATGAACAGAGGCCCTAGGCTATTCCACTTACGAGGCCCTTCCACCTCCCATTTTTAAGTTTGTAAATTATTTATTATGTTTGTTTATTAGTCATATGTGTAGAATTTCTCCTTATTTTTGATTTAGTGTTTACTGTTTTCAGAATACTGTCATTCTAATTTTGCTAACAATTTGAATGTAGGCCCTCTTGATCTTGAGGCCCTAGGCTGAAGCCTAGTTAGCCTAAAAATCCGGCCCTGGCACTCATTCATCCATCAGACTCACGTGAGTGCCGGATTAAATCAGCTTCTACCTCAGCTCCGTGACACGCATCATCAACGGTGCAGTAGAATAAAAATTAAACATTTCTGAATGTCTCAAAATCAAGTATTTAAACACAAAAATCCTTTATTTAAAAGTATTTTGATAAAAAATATCCCTGAGAGAGCAAATCAATGAATTTTTTTCTTTTTATTCCCAAATTTTGACGCTTTTGCTTTGTTGTACGTGATTTGAAACAAATTTAAAATAAACCAATTCCTTATGGGATAGAAATTTGATACCCTCTTAAGAATGGGAAGATGGTGAAATCTCGCGGTACGATACTTTGGATCGTTATAAATGCACTTATAATTATGCGTGGAGTAAAGTGAAAGGTTGGCATTTGCATCATCACTTTAAGCAGGAAAATGTTCTAATGGAGTCCTTAATGAGATACAGAATATGCATCTCACTTTGCTAATGAACTGCTTCACTTTATCTGAGGTTTCAGGAGATTTTGTTAAGATATTATCATAGTCCTGTATGTCAATAGTTTGATATTTCCACCCCCTTGCAATGAAGAACAAAATACAATCGAAACCTTGTATGCAGGACAATGTGTTTTCCTCGTTTATTATTCAACAGTTTAATCGGACATTTGTATTAGTTTCTATTGATTTAATTCATGGTTGAGAGCTATTTAAAAGATGTAATTTTAGATAATTAGTAATTTTTTTTTGTATGATCTTAATATTTTTGCTTTTTTTTAAGTTGTATTTATTTTTTTTCTTCCACTTCCTTTTTCAATATGAATGAATTTGCAGTATTTTGGAGGAGTTGAAAGTTTAAAGTGAAATTCGCTGAAACAAAAGTTGTTTCGCCCAGAATAATAGTACCGGGAATCTAACAAATAATTTCAAGAACGCCTATCTGTTGGGAATAGAAGCAGCTTTTAGAAGACACTTTCAGCCATCAGCTCCAAGTAAAATGATGAGCCTGTCTGACGGGCTTGTTGCGTTACCTTCACCATAAAGCATGATGATTTAGCCTTACAACTCACACAGCATGTTTCTGATGTGCATGTTCTTCGTTGAATTTGGATCTGTTCGCTAAAAGTTATACATGCAACTACAAACCGGATTGTTCCTCTTTGTTTCCTCGAAATGTATGAGAGAATGCTTTATGCAAGCGAGCTACGGAGAATAGAAGGGCTACAGCTATGAACTTGTTATTCGAATGGTAACACCGGTTGGATTAAAACTTCCTTCACACAAAGATGTTGAGCGGCGAAGCGTCAAGCTACAGAGAAGATAATGTTGTCTCACCCGCTCACACGGAGGAGACAGAAATCGTTTTACTCCTAGTGAAGTTGCGCTCAAGGCGCGTTCCCACCCAGGCGTGAGGCGTTGACCCATCACAAGCCTCGCCGCGTTATACCCAAAACCTCTTGCCGCTTCGAATTGCCCTACTGTCAACCCTCAACTGCTTGCCGCGTCATGTGACTTGGATTGAGCCAATAGTAGATCTGCCATCTAGTAGAAGTAACTGGAACTTCACTAGGCGTAACGAGATTTCTGAAGCTTCGGTGTGGACGGGCCGATTTTTTATTCCCTGTCGCCTCACGTGTCAGTGGGAACGAGTCTTACTCAATCCGAGTCACACGACGGTCAGCGTTTGAAAAATAAAAATTGACCAACTTCGAGTGATCGTTTCAGGCGCTGAGCGTTAAAACTTGTGATGGGTCAAAGCTTCGTCACCTCAAGCCTTAATGTGAAAGAGTCTTAACATTGAAGATAACGTAATTAAGCCCGCAGGATAATGCTTCACTCTACAAAGTTGAGCATTGATAAATTTAAATGTTGAGGCACTACCAAAGAGAAAAGTGCTAACTTCTATAAAAAGGACAGACTTCCAAAACAAAATATTTATTTGACAACAAAATTACATCACACAGTATTTGGCGTTACCACAGTAGTTCGAAAGATATCCGACACAGTTCAAATGTCTCCATGCCACGGTGTATGGGCATATACTTTCCGGAAATGAATATCCTAAGTGGCAAAATACGATGAGAAGTTCGAGACGCAGCACCAAAAATCACACGTCCAGCGCAGAAGCTTCAAGGGAGGAAGGAATTGCTTGGCTGGGTGTCGGGCAGAAAGAGAACCTCACGTCGTTTCGGTCACGTCTTCCCCGACAGCACGCTCGTGGTGTTCTCTGCAAAGGAAACAAAGTACCTGGCATAAGCATGTATAAGCATGTGGGGATGCCATTGAATTCCCAGTAAAATTGCTCGCTTGCATAAATTAAGCAAATTTCGTATGAAAAGCGCTGGTTGCTAGGGCATCATTTATTACAGTTTCTATTTTTTATATCTAAATTTTGTTACTTTTTATACACAAATGTTTGAACCCTTATTGCCATTTTTTTAAAATGGAATTATACATTTTGTAAGCGCTTCTTTCATCTATTAGAAGCATAAACGCATAAAAAATTAAATGATTGCATTTCAATAAGTTACAACCATAGAGTATTCATAAAGTAGAGAGCGTCCTTCTAATATAAAGGAGCAGAAACATCTCTCATCATTTTCGTGTTACAATTGGCGCTGTATCGCTGCTTGGCTTCTTTTCCCTGTGCACATTTATTTAGAACACCCAAACATATTCTGAACATTCCGAGGAATTTTTCATCTCGCATGTCATGCATTTATGTCATGCATTTATTGAACTATGTATTTATTAAAGATGAATAGATGCAAGAAATTTTTTTGTTTGCATTTTCACTGTTTTAGTTCATTTTAAATGATAAACTTGCTTTTTAATCTAATAGATATCACACGAACTTAAGCTATCTCTTTTATTTATATATTAATATTTTAGAACAGTTCATGATGCCAACAATTTATACAAAAATTAATATTATGTCAAATTTCGAAAATTTTAAAGGTTGCTCATTTTTGTATTTTAAACGAGTTATTACATTTAACATGCATTCTTATATTGCTACACAGTCACGAATTTTTACAACTATTTCAGTTAAATTAAATTTTCTATGGGAAGGTTAATTTTTTTTTTTATCGTAGCTGTATTAATAATTTGCTCATTTAACTACTTTGGAATCGTGCGTCATGCAATTCGTATCAACATGCACATTTCACTGCATAATACACAGAAAAACATTTAGAAAGGCCTGGAGGCTAGGCTAGATTCAAAAAATTAGAATATTCAATAGGAAACCCGTGAGTAAACTGAAATGAAATACTCATGCTTATGTCAGCAAAAAAAAAAAAGATATAGTAAATCATTTTGATAAGGCAAGGGACGAGGAGAGCATGCGAAATCTCAGATGCTACCTGATCCATCGAAGTGGATGTTTCTTTGAAAATTAACTTATACGATAGATTATTACTAGAGTCCAACATAATTAGAGCTTTAAAATGGAAGATTACAGTGCAAATATTCAGCGTTGGAACGAAAATTATTTCAATCTGGCTTATCCTAGTTTCGAAGATAATCGTAGAAAATTCCATTATTATTTTTATGAGACAATTATACCTTTCAGAGAAGAAATTTACCTAAATTTCAATTCTATTAAAACGTGTATAGAGGGTTTAAAAACAGTTTTCTCCTTCTTTACTTTTGCACTACGGCCTGTTACAGGCCAAGGCTGTCTCAACAGTCTTCCTCCAACAGATCCGATCAGATGCCACAGTCGGTCAACGATTGATTTTTAACATTTTGAAATCTGCCTTTATGTATTCTAACTTGTTCGAGATCTACTTCTTTTTCTGGTACATTCTACATTTGCAAAAGTCCCCCTTTTTAACAGGTGTTATATTATCACATCTAGAAATAGGCCCAAGCCATCTGATGCGAATAGAATTGATGACTCTGGTAATATAAGGTTGCTTATATTTTCTATAGATTTCATGGTTAAACAAAATTCTCCATCTATCATTCTCTCTGACTGGACCAAACATTTTTCTAAATATTTTTATTTCACAAATTAAAAGTCCATCTTCATCTACTTTTATTAATAGCTCATATTCACTGCCCTGGAATATGATAAGTCTGATGAGATTTGCATAAAGATTAATTTTTGTCTTGAGATTGTACTTTAATAAATTTTTTAAACAATGGTAATAGCTATTAACATTAGATAGCTAAATGTCAATTTCAAGTTTAACATTATTATCATTAGAAATGATAGTACCAAGATACGTAAACTGGTCCATGCTCTCGAACATATAAGAATTTACCTGCAGTGGGAGGGAAACATGCTATACTTGTTACGACCATAAATTTTGAAGTAAGTCTCCACAACCACCTGCCCACATCCACCAATAATATCGATGTGATCAGAGTGCGAAGACTCTAATTAAGACTACAAAGAAGAGTCTTACAGAAGAGAATTCGAGCAAAATGTTTTTAAAGTGACAAAATGAATGTTAGCAACAAGACCTTCAAAAGGATAAAATGCTAGTGTTGAAAAAAAATCAAAATTAAATGCTGCGGTACTTTGTTAACTTTCTTTAAAACGCATTAGGTCACTTGCTATTAGAATGGTAGATGCAGCACTTTCAAGACGATTGAGGAGGCCCGACCGGACCTGTTGCATTTCGCCACCTCAATTTAACGAGTAATATATATATAAAAAAATTTAAAAACAATTTCTACTTTTTTTCATTCTATTGCAGAAAAGTCCTTCACAAATAAAGTTTAAATTTTCCTCTTACATCTGGCGCCATCTATTGATGGTTACATGCAACTTAAATCTAAAAACTAAAATGAATTAATTAAATTTAATGGCTGAATTAATATTTGAAAACTGTATCAGCATCCAGTGTCATCCGCTACAAGTTAAAAAAATGTATTCGAAGTTCAGTGGACGAATAAAAGTGTTTCATGAGCGATTGAAAATTTGAGCAAGATATACATAGGAAGAGTTGTGAGCTAATAGAAGGAATTGAAACAGAGGTAGGGGATTCGCCCTCTTCTCCTCGAGCCTGATGGAATGGAAAAAGCTCTAGGCAGCCTGTTTGTACCTCCCTATGCTAAAAAAATCCGTTCCTTTCGCATGTTCTCCAGCAGTGCCCTCTATTAATGAAATGTATAAATCTTCAAAAAATCTTCTTCTTAAAGAAATCTAATTATTTTTTTCCCCTTTTTAATTTCAATGAAGTATTTTTTGTTGTTTTACCCTTTTTTTAATCTTTTACAAAAATTATCTACGTTAAAGCATAACTGAAATGTTAAAGCTAAAATAATTAATTACTTAATATAGTGGTTAATACATTTCATTAGTACAAAGCGTTGTGGTCTCAGTAAACCAAGTTTGAATCCTAGCCATAACATATTTTTTGTGTCCTTCGATTTTGAGGGAAAATCGATGTTATGCATTATTTAGTATTAAAAATGAATGTTCGTTTTTTAAGTAATTTTTTAACGTGTCTTAATTAATAAAAATTGAATTTTTTTATTTTTATTTCTTGGATATTATTCATTACTTTATCTATTACTTGGTTATATCTTCGGCAAATTAAAATAAAAATGTTTTTAATGTGTCTTAATTAATAAAAATTAATTTTTTATTTTTATTTCTTGGATATTATTCATTACTTTATCTATTACTTGGTTATATCTTCGGCAAATTAAAATAAAAATCAACAGAAGAAATATAGAACACAAAAAGAAAGTAATCGCTCAGCCACACCCTGGTGAAGAATACTGTGAAGCTTTCGGCTACAAAATATTGCACCAAAGAAGTGAAACTTTTGCAGGAAAAGTCAGATTCAATAGAGAAAAAGGTGCAAACTGGATGTCTTGAGCCTTTCCTCGATGGAAGGTATTCCCCCTGAAGGCAGAAACATGAGAATTTTTGATTCTACATCGCTTTGTCGGGTGCCGAACCTAGCTCGGAACTCAGTTCGGAAGATCAAAGCAATATATAGCAGACCTCTTACTATTACACTCAAATATGTTTTTGCGCGGGGCATAGGGACCCTATAAAAGAAATGGTATAAAAATATTCTGAAATTTCATAACTATAAATATAAAAGTTTGCAACGCATTAAGATGTCCCATATAGTCTCGCATAGAAAATATATCAATCAAAACCTCACGAAGTACTAGAAATGGGTTTTCCAAACAAGGAAAAATCGAATTGACATACCGGACAATGCTTCCATAGTTTTATTTACTTCCATAGATTCCAAAATATGAATTTAAAACTATTCATCGTAGTCAAATGCACAGATTTTCTTGTCGAGAAGTGGTTCAAAATTACTTTCGTCACTTGAAGATGTTACCTGGCATTCTTTCAGAGCTGACAATTTGCAGTATGTGATCAGTTTTTGCAATGACTGTTTTATTGGTTAGCTTCTCGTATATGTCGCAGGCATACAAGATCGAAGCTCAGTCTAAAATTACAAGTCCTTCCAAGTTTGGTATCGATTGCTAGAAAATTGGCTTTCGATGGATATTAAATATGCCTTTAATTCATTTTAAAAATTAACTTCATCTTAACGGTCAAGAGATAAGTAAGTTAAACACATGATGATTATCAACTAATGTGACTGGATGATGTAAATAGGTGCAAGTAATAAAATTCGTGGTAATGTGATGATATAACATCGGTTGGGCTTTCGGTTAAATTCTTTTTAATTTGCATATTATTTTTGCTGCCACCTGTTGTATTCTTTGTAAATTACATTACTTTATTTTATGCTTATTCATAATATACATTTAATGGAAGTTTATTTATATACCGCACAAAAAAGGACAGTATGAAAAACAGATTTGAGTGCATCGTTATGCAAATTGTTTTGTGACTAACAAAGAGGAAAAAGCCATGTATGTAATGCAAATATGTACAAGTAATAAAATTCGTGGTAATGTGATGATATGGCATCGGTTAGACAATCTGTTAAATTCTTTTTAATTTGCATATTATTTTGGCTGCCACCTGTTGCTTTCTTTCTAAATTACATTAGTTAAATGTATATTATGAATAAGCATAAATTAAATGGAATATATACCGCACAAAAAAAAAAAAAGAACAGCATAAAAGCAGATTTGAGAGCATTGTTATGAAGATTGCTTCGTAAATAACAAAATAGAAAAAAAACCTTGCATGTAATGCAAATATGTACAAGTAATAATGCGCGATATAGTAATGTGATAATGTTAACAAGTGGTAATGTGCTGATATGACATCGTTTAGGCAATCTGTTAAATTCTTTTTAATTTGCATATTATTTTGACTGCCACCTGTTGCTTTCTTTCTAAATTACATTAGTTAAATGTATATTATGAATAAGCATAAATTAAATGGAATATATACCGCACAAAAAAGAACAGCATAAAAGCAGATTTGAGAGCATTGTTATGAAGATTGCTTCGTAAATAACAAAAAGAGAAAAAAGCCTTGCATGTAATGCAAATATGTACAAGTAATAATGCGTGATATAGTGATAATGTTAACAAGTGGTAATGAGCTGATATGACATCGTTTAGGCAATCTGTTAAATTCTTTTTTTAATTTGCATATTATTTTGACTGCCACCTGTTGTTTTCTTTCTAAATTACATTAGTTTAATGTATGCTTATTCATAATATACATTTAAAGGAAGTTTATTTATATACCGCACAAAGCACAGCATAAAAACGAATTTGAGTGCATTGCTAATGTTGTATGTGTATTGCAATTGTATGAATTGCAATTGCAATGTTGAGTGTATTGCAATTGTTCTGCAATTAACAAAGGGAAGAAGAAAAAAGCCATGCAAGTAAGGGAAGAGGAAAGAGCGTGCTTAGATGGAGATGTCGTCACGACCACTGAATGATTCGTTAGGGCATATGTCCACAATGCATCTCGTACTGGCGCACGAGTTGATGGAGTCCGTGGACTTGCGGGCGTCCGAAGCAAGGGGCACGCTCAGGAAGTTAGTGGTGCCGGACGAATCCGGCTTCTCCTCGTCCGGCGCCTCCGCCGGCTGGTTCAGCACTTGAAAGACGGCCAGTGCAAGCACATGCAGTGGATTTCGGGCTGGGCGGCCTGCAAAGAGCACACTCGACTTAAAGGCTTGTTCTCACCGAGGCGTGAAGTGTTTTAGCGTGATGCGCTGACCCATGACTAGCCTCACCGCGTTCGCCTGAAACCGGTTTGAAATCCACCGCTTCGAGTTGACCTACTTTCAACTCGAAGCGGAACCTCACTAGGCGTAATGCTAATTCTGACGTTTCGCTGTGAAGGGTCTAAAAAGTTTCTTGCCTGTCGCGTGAATCTTCAACGCTTTATGCCTCGGTGGGAACGAGCCTTAAGTGACCCATGGCTACTTGTGAACACGCCAAATGGCATAAAAGACACTGAACAAGTAATATAATTTTTTTTTAAAGTCAATTCCTACTTTTTTTCAGTCTATTGGCGAAAAGTTCTTTACAAATAATTTTCATTCATTTTTTTTAAGTTTATCTGGCGCCCTCTATTGGTAGATACATGCAACTTAAATCTCAAATTAATGAATTAAATTTAATGAATGAGTTAATATTTGAAAAACTGTATTGACATCCAGTGTCCTGCACTACAAGTTAAAAAAAAAAATGTATTTGAACTCGAGTGGATGAATAAAAAAGTATTTTATGAACGATTGAAAATTTGAATAAGATATATATAGGGAGAGTGTGAGCTAATAGAAGGAATTGAAAAAAGAAGCACTAGTAGCAATAAGTTCAAATTAACATTGGTTGACTAATGCTTTTTGCTTTTCAAAAAACATCAACCAAACTTTGAATTACTTCAAAAAAATGAAATACCTCTGATTTAACATATTCAAGATGGCAATCCTGATGCCCAAATTACTTACTGTAGCTATTGTTTACGAAGATGAAATGGATATATCCCTTAATTTTCACTTTTTGCATCTTGAGAGTCTACAAATGTGAAACCACGGAAATTTTTACACTGTTTATTTTTGTTGAGCATTGCAATTATTTGTTGATTAAATCTTTTCGAACATTTGAAACCGATGTGAAATGAACTGACAGAATGAATGAATTAGCACAAAATCGCACAGAAAATGAATAGGTAAATTTCTCGAGAAGTTTTGTTATTTTTAAGAAGTAGGTGCAAATCGTGCAACAAAAATGAACTATTGTTTAGTACACTTTTGATCTCTCTCCGAATACGTCATAACAGCATTACAGCAGCTGTTTTAACGGCATACGACTGCTTTTCATCAATTTCGCGTAACATAAAAATATTCTGAAAAAGCAATTTTTTAAAATACTATTTTCAAACATATTTTCTCCTACATCCTATGAAAAGGTAGCAAATAACAGTAGGTGCCAATGTCTTTTTAAAAAGAATATACCGTTTTTTAAAAGTATCTAAGCAATTGTGATTTATGCATTAAGCATTATAAATTCCAATGAAATAACATGTTTATAAAAATTCAATAAAATGTTCAATTCCACAAAAATTAAAATCTGAATTCAATTGAGAACAAATGATGTCGCAGTTCACTGTTTCAATATCCTTTGAAAGTAAAGCTTAATGCCTTTTGTAAATTTAATTTAACCTTTTTCCACCAAAAATTTCATCAATTTCAAATGAATATGGAGTGTTTTAAATTGTAATGTCAGTAAATAGCATTCAACAGAGTAAAATAATATGATTGGAAAATACCCTTTTTATACGATAGGCAGACATCTTTGTCATTGTTCTGAGGACTTGAAATTCTGCCAAGTACGGCCTTTCACTCGGCGCACAGTTGGAAATAGGGGGTGGTATAAAAAAAAAAAAAATTGGATAAATTGGGACGACTTGCAGTGGGACAGAACCTTAGGGGAGGGTCCTAAATAGTAAAACAAGTAATATAAAAAGAATTTTTTAAAGTCAATTCCTACTTTTTTCCCACTATTGCAGAAAGTCATTTATAAATAATTTTCATTCATTTTTTAAGTTTACCTGGCGCCATCTATTGGTAGAAATATGCAACTTAAATCTGTAAAAAACTAAAATTAATTAATTCAATTTAATTAATATTTGAAAAAACTGTATTAGCATCCAGTGTCATCCACTACAAGTTCAAAAAAATGTATTTGAACTGGAGGGAATGAATAAAAAGTATTTCATGAACGATTGAAAATTTGAACAAGATATATGTAGGGAGAGAGTGAGGTAATAGAAGGAATTGAAAAGGAAGCTTCGCTAGAAATTACCTCTATCCTTAGACAGTCTTCTGGCCTGCCCTTCCCGCCGTGTATTCCTGGTACTGAGAAATCACGCACAGTATGCAGTACACCTGTTCGAATACAAACGATAATCAGTTAAATCCCATTGGATAACTTCTTACAAAAAAAAAAAATTTTACGAATATTTTTACCATCGAAAGTTTGGTAATATAATTTTGGCTTTTGAAAATTATATGAAAAAAATCTAGTTGTGACAGGCCTTCGTATGACATAAATCAAAGATATTTTTCTTGACTTATTTTACTTATTTTGACTCATTTTATTTTTTTGCAAGTATATTTCAAAACTCAGAAAACGTAAAGCTGTCCACAAAAATATATAGATTATATTTTACCATACATATGAGAAATGGATAGAAATAACATATTCGCGTAATATTCAGATGAAATTGTAGACAAAATATTCGTCTGGTTTCATTTGGATTGCAAATATTTTCTGTCATATGTAATCTTTGGAACTAAACTATTTAAACCCTGACATAAAAATTTCGAAGAATTTTTTTATTTTTCTCAAAACATTTAAGCCACATTGAAAGCTTAAAGTTAAGAAAATAGGGTTTATCCTATGGCTATTTAATTATTATTATTTTCTTAAACATTTAGCTATGTAAATGCAAATTTTTAAAAGGGTCTCTATTCATTTTCTTCATTTTGCAGCTTCAGCAAAGCAATATAAAGAAATAATTTAATACATTACTCCCCTCCCCCTTATGGGTATACATTTTGGAAACTTATATAAATGAATTTGAATTTTATAGTTCAGAAATAGTATGTGTTTCTTACTAAATGTATCATTCAACAAAAAAAAAAATTAGAATTCATTCAAGGTGTCATGACGTATTATCGAAAAATAAAACATTAATTTCTTACAATAAAATGTTTTTTTTCCCAAGTTATGTTGAAATGGTAATACTTAAAAAAAAATTACAAAGTTAGTTATTCTGTTCATAGGTACAAAACATTATCACTAAAAAAAGTTTTTAATAAAATAAATAAATTAAAGTACCGCTGACTTTTGTTTGTTTGTTTCTTTATTTACTGCAGAACAAATATTTTGGAATTTTAATGAATAGCAAAATTAATTTCTGAATGTTTTATGTGGCAATTTAATTTAATAATTTCCAGTGAAAAGAAATACAAGTTTTAAAATTCAATTTAGCACAGAGACGCTGGTATTTAAACTCTTGTACATTATAAATTTTTATAAGAAATGATTTACGTTGCATTTTAATAAGCGTTTTTCAGTCGATCCATGAAACATAAAAAAAAGTTTTGTACTTTTCTTTTTACAGCGGCCTTGGCAATTTTGAAAGGCGTTTGACAAAATGAAAATCATGCAAATAACACTTCGCCAACTCCAACAGATGAAGCCACTTACCTATCTCCCTTTTAACTTGTCTGGTTACACTCGGTTTGTTGTATAATATATGATACCGGTACAGTTTACTGCATGCAATTAAAATAGGATTTTGTAGCTAAATTGATGGGATTCATGAAAAAGATAACCTTAAAGCTTTAACAAATTTTGTGTCTGCTTGATAAACAATTTTTATTTCATTTGGAGGACCACGCTCGGTACACCCCCTGCACCTATCGTTAAGCAGTGCATTCTGCATTTACTATGCGTCTGACTGTGGCTTTAGAAAAAAATGAGTTATAGACGCACCTGTTCAGTATGGGCCCTTTATCATGCTATCATGCTATACTATTACACTCATGTCCATAAATTAAGGATAATTCAGAATCACACAGAAATTGAACTCTAAAATAAAAATTTCACCTGTAGAATTATCACACACATCTTGAAGAAGAGTATGCAAATTACAGGAAACCACCAGATGGAGCGGATAGTACGTCACAATGACGAGAGTGTAAGAGAGGGGTATATAGGAATGGTGGCAAAGAAGTAAAATTGTTCACGAGCGCTTTAAAACCTTTCAGTGCAAGTTCAGTGCATAGTTATGGCACAAAGGAAGCATTTGATGATTTTTTACGTGGTAGAATTATCGGACGACTGGAACGTGGACGTACCCAGCTGGAAGTATCCGAGGAACTTGAATCACCCAGAGTGTTATCTCCAGGCTTTGGCAACGATTCCAAGATGATGGTAATGTGAGTAGATGTTACAGCACAGGCCGCCCCCGAGTTACAACGCCGAATGAGGACCGGTATTTAGCAGTTACTGCCAAAAGAAACAGACGGAGCACAGCATCAGACCTGTCTCGTCAGCTCTTTTCAGCTACCGACAGTTTCAAGGCAGACCGTGTACAGACACTTAGGCATATTGGTCTATATGCTCGTAGGCCTGTCAGATGTGTTCCACTTACAGCAACTCACTGTCGCCTGCGATTAACCTGAGTATAGAGCATGCATTGTGGACACCGCAACAGTGGTCTGGTGTGATTTTTTCCGATGAGTCCAGGTTTAGTTTGCAGTCTGATTCTCGCCGGACTTTCATATGGAGAGCGCCAGGTACCCGTTACCACCAAGAGAACACCATTGAACGGCACCATTACTGTGGTGCAGGATGGCTCGTTTGAGGAGGAATTATTCTTGGTTCCATAACTGACCTGCATGTTCAGAGTGTAACGATGACAGGCCACATCTATCGGGATGTCATTCTGGAACAACATGTACGTTTGTTTCGGGGCGCCATGGGGTGCTGAATTTCTGTTTATAGATGACAACGCCCGTCCTCCCCGTGCAAACATTGTAGACGAATGCCTTCAATTGGAGGATATCACCCGTATGGATTGGCCAGCATACTCACCGGACTTGAATCCAATAGAGCATGTGTGGGATATGCTTGGCCAACGAATTGCAGCCCGTCAACCCCCTCCCACCTGTCAACCGGAATTTCGGAGGGCATTGCTTGATGAGTTGTGTAATATCCCCCAAGATCAGATTGATAATTTGATACTCAGCATGCCTAGACGTTGTAAGGCCTGTATTGCATCGTCCGGGAGACATACTCCATATTAACCATCATACTAACCATGTTATGCTATTTTTTTGTGAATAGGTCCTTTTTTGAAATTTGCTCCAGGGAGTAAAAATCGCAATTTTTATTAATTATGTCAAACATATAGCATCTTTTTTGCTCTTTACCTTTTGTTTAATAAATAGACTTTACAACTAAGTCAAATTTGTTTTGCTTCTGTCTCTTTCTTTGCCTGAACTTCCTTATCCTTAATTTATGGACATGAGTGTAATACTATATTAATTATAGTTATTATTACTAAATGAGAAGTCGAAAAATTCATGTTCATTCACAATTCAATCGCAAGTTTCTTATATTCGATAGCGTCGGTTTGCCAATTTAAAGCGAAAATAATTATTAAAAGTATAGTAAAAGAAATTCAGTTTTACTTAGAATGTGAAGTTTTATGAGTAACTCTAAATACAATGAATGCAATACAATAAAATAATGAATATTTTTGAAATTTAAAATTAATTGAATGGGTTACGATTTAGACTTTGCGGATCTTTTTGTTTGGCGACTTAACGAACTTGTGACGGATAGCAAGATAAAGGGCCCATGCATGCTAATGTTGCGTAAAACATTTATCCTCTGAAAGTTTTTCGAGGCCTTGTGGGGCATAAATCGCAATCAGCTGAATTGACATGCTTTAAGAGGCATGACGTCATTGTGAATTGATCATTAGGCGGCTGAATCACTTCCTCTGCTTAGCTCCTTCCATTCCTGGTAAGAAAGGGTGATGACATCTATGCACGCTGAACGGATTCTACTTAACATTTTGGGTCTTGGTTCTATGCTCAAACATTATAGAAAACCTTGAGTTTGAAGCGATAGATACCGATATTAATTTTTGCAAAGTGAAAAAAGATACACATTTAGGTTACGTATAGTTTTACTGAACAAAAGAGTTTTATAAAAACCCACTTATAGGCTTCGTTACTATTTTACTAAAACAAAGGATATCTATAAAATACATATAAAGCTAAGTTATAGTTTTATTAGAACAAAATATTTTGACTCAACATTATGTCCCAATGTCGTTAGTTTGAGTTTTGATTTAATTAAACATTTTTAATCTGGCAACCAACATGCTACCTATTGCATGTGTTTCAACTTTCTTGCATTACTTTTGCTGTTTCTTAAATCGTGCTGATACATTTTACGCTCACTATGGTTTTGCTTCAAGACGATTTAAGAAAACACTTCGACACAGAAACGTAAAAGATACCATCTTGTTTCAAAGTGGAATGGATGATTGAAACAGTATTTAAGGACAGTTTTATTAGGGACAAAAATTGCAAGGACTCCAATTATTCTAAATGTTGCAGAGTGACTCGTTCAAGTAACTCGTTCTATCGAAACATTACGATTCTGTGATGCATAAACGAAACAATGCAGTTTGCTATATACCAAAACAAATATAAAATACTATCCTTTATTTTTATTTATTTTATGATTGTTCTTATTTTTTGTTTAGAACTTATGAATTTGTCTTACCTAATCTTGTGTTTTTATGGAAATCATATTGGCAGCTCTGATGCTGTCACTACATCACTTTCACTAGGTGGTTCGATTTTCTTATTAGCTGCAACTTTCATGTCCGAGAAGTATTTAACAACCAATTCGGATATTTTTTGAAGTTTCATTTATTTACATACAATTAGTATTTACAAATAATATATACTACCGGATTGATATTAACACTCCAGTGGTAACAGCTCATCTGCGAGTCCAGGAGGAAAACGGTTTTTATAACACTAGCAGTGCCACCCAGCGTCACGTTGTAAAAGCTTACAAATTCCAAAACAATGCTGAAGAGTTAAATTCTTTTAAGAAGTTTATAGTTAAAAAGTGAAGAGAATCTTATTTTTTCAGATTTACATCCAGAATTTTTTACTTTTGGCTTCCCTCAAAACCATCATTTTTTAGCACAATGAGGATCTATGCTTCACTCAGTACACTAGCAACATCGTAATTTTCTTTATAAATAAATTTAAAACGAGAGAAAAAAAAAAGAGCATACTTACATTTAAAGCTGAGAAGATAAAATCTGTGATGAATAAGACAGTGTGGAAGGAATCACTTGTCTGAAAAATAGGATATCCAACATCATTATTCAACATTTTTTTGCCTTTTTCAGTACTTTAGATAAATCAGAACATTGAAATGAGAAATACTGAAAAATACCTACAGTAAGAGTATTTGTATATTTTGGCACTGAAGTCTATCCTACTTACAAAACAAGTAATATAATTTTTTTAAAGTTAATTCCTACTTCTTTTTTTACTCTATTGCAGAAAGTCCTTTATAAATAAATTTGAAATTTTCCTCTTACATCTGGTACCATATATTGGTAGATACATGCAACTTAAATCTAAAAAACTAAAATGAATTAATTAAATTTAATGAATGAATTAATATTTTTAAAAACTGTATTAACACCAAGTGTCATCTACTACAAGTTCAAAAAAGGTATTTGAACTTGAGTGGATGAATAAAGAGTATTTTATGAACGATTAAAAATTTGAACAAGATATATATATATAAAGCGAGTGTGTGAACTAATAGTGGGAATTAAAAATTAAATTTTTATCTGTAAGTCAGTGGTTTTCAAAAATCTCCGCGCATTCTCTTTTTATTTCCTCCAGATGACTTTTTTTAAATCGATCAGAACATGAACACACAATAAATATGGAAGAATATGCCGATGAACGCAAGTTTTAATTACCATGAATTTTAGATGACTATTAAACGGCTAATTCGAAACAGAGTTTAAATATTTTAAGAATCCCAGTTCCTTTAGATTTAATTAGTTCTCTTACAGAGGAAATATTATTTAAATTTGCTACTATCCAATAGCAGATGAAAAACAAAAATATTTTTTTTAAATAATTTTTATTTTATTTAAATAATTAAAATAATTTTATTTTATTAATTTTAGATTACTATTAAATGATTAATGCGAAACAGAGTTTAAATATTTTAAGAATCCCAATCCCTTTAGATTTAATTAATTCCTTACGGAGGAAATATTATTTGAATGTACTGCTATCCAATAGAAGAAAAACAAAATATGTTTGTTTTTATTTTTTGAAACGATAATTGGAAATTTCTGGATATCAAGTAAACTACTTTTCTGATTACTTCTAAGTTGAGATTAAAAAACACTGTTATAACTATCAAATAAATGAAATGAAAACCATTATTAACATTTGTTAATGAGCAAGGACTAAAAGGGGAAAGTTGAAGAGTATAGTGTTTAAGAGACGCTTCTTTAAGCAATTTACTTTGAATATTTTAATGAAATTACATTTATTTTAAATTTTTCCTATTTAATATGCCACTCATGGAATGAATTGAGAATCACTAAATGTGCACGTGTTGATTTGTTTAATAAAATAAAATTTTTACTGCACTCTGTAGGAAACGATGCTGCACTTTATTTCTTTTTCATTTTTAGTTTAGAAAGTAATATATATTATGGTAGTATTTTTATAAAATTAATAATTAATATTAATTAAAAATTAATAAAAAATACTACCATAAAAGCAATAATTTCTCTCGTTTTTTGAGCGAAATGCATAGGCCACTATCCCCCTAAAAGAAAGAAGCATCCCCTACTAACATCTCACATATTTATATCTAGATGGTCAATTCCATAGACAACTACTTATAGACGGTGGAGTCTTAAAGGGTACAATGGAAATTTTTTTTTAACATTGAAAATCACATAGCCGCTAGCGTTTCTAGTAGTCAATCATGTAAGTTACTATTCCTAATTTCTTGAAAACTTTCTTTTTGGCGCATTATTACTGTTTGGTGAATTTTATGTGAAGAAAGAACAAAAAAAATATTAACTAGAAAGGTTAGTTGCTTGTAATGAAAGCTGTCTTCGAATGGCGAAAGTGTCAAGAAAAAGAGCAATATATATTTGTTTTTATTTCCTGGCACATATTTATCTGGAACACCACAGGGCACAACCGGAAATCTTCTTGACAACCGCTACAGAGTAATAGAAATTCCATTTAAGTAATGAAATGGCAACTCGTGACGATCAACTAATACTTTGCTTAAAAGGTTCTGCAGAGCTTGTCTGACGTCAATAAAATGCGTTTTCTGTCTGTAATTCCCAATTATGTTTAGAATGAATCTAAACGCAATTGTTAAGAATGCAATTGCGTACACATTTATGTCATCCTCAAATCATTATTTCTGACCTTTTAAAAAGTACCATGGAAACATTTGATAACTTAAGAGGAAATGTCGCTGCGAAACAATGATGCTCTCCATCAACAAACTTGCACGGATTCATCATTAATAATGGAAAAGTTTCGAAGGATTAAATATTCAAAATTTCAAATTTATAGAAACATTTGAAATAATGGAATATAATGAGCATTCAGAGGCTGATGTTGAATGCATTCCAATCTCTAACATTTAAAAACAAAGTCGTTGCATTTTCTGGAATTGTTACTATTTTTCAAACAACTTGTGCTTGTTTTACAACAGCAGCAATTCATAATTTATTTTTACTTATTAGGAGATTAATTTCTGCCATCTAATATGTGTTATGAAACAATTAGAAGTAAATTATCAATTAAATAAAATAAGTAAAACATTTTTTTCTGAAGCTACGAAAGTAGACAAAAATATTAAAAAAAAATATTTCCAACAAATGTGATGAAAATAGATGCAGAATTAAATATTAATAACTATTGTGTCGGGCCTTTTGAAAGAAAAAATATTCATAATTATATCCATAAGCATTATAACATATTTTCTGCATGCCTTTATTATAAAACTGTTATTTAATCATATATAATCTCTGTACACTTCGGAAGTGTTTCTTTTTTAAATAATAAAGCATAATTTTAAATAATAATAATAATAATATACGTAATTAGCAATTAAATATCTTTTCATCTCGTTCTATAAAGAATATTGCTCTCAAAAAACATGTACGTTAATAGATGAAAGTTCGTAGTAAGCATTTCGTTAAACCATAAAAAGATGGCTGCTAAAAGAGTTTTTTTTTAGCGAAAAACATGTACGTTAATACATAATTACAATAATTAAATTTTATACTCGTTATTTAAGAAAAAAAAAAAACTTTGAAGTATATTTCTGCACAATTTTCTATTCCATTGCAAAAATAAAAAATAGTTCGGCAGCATTAAACTTCTTATTTTTGTATACCCATTTTAATCTGCTTAAATTCATTGAAAACAAATTCAAGTTTCCTTTAAAGCTTCATAAATAAAACACTTTGAGATAAAAGGACGATTAAAAACTCTTTTATGTGAAATTTATTCATTTTGCGCCTAAAACGTAAATGAAAAACACTGCTCTAAACCGCCTCATTTTGAATAGCATTTCGCTAATGGGAAAAACTCGAGCATAACGACTTTTATGAAAATCGCATATATTATTCGAATAGTTTTCTTCCATTTTTTTAATGATAAAGATTTCGAAAAATATTACTCGCGAATTATGCTTCCTTGTGAACCTTTGTAGATATTAATTCAATCTATTTTTTTTTCGAAAAATTACTGATAAGTATTTTTCTTGTTTTCTTTATGATTAACTCAATATGAGAGCAGCGCCATTTAACTTTTTCAAGTAATACAAAATTCCATTAAGTTCCGGGTACATTTTTGTAAAGAGGTAAGTTGTCAAACCCCGAGGAAATTATTGTCAGAGAAATGAGCATAAACAAAAATTGGTTTCCACTTTTTATACCCTGCAGCATAATAAGCATAATATAAAGGGTGGCTAAATAATATAAAGCTTTACGAAACATTTTTGAAATTATTTGTTGAGTAAAATTTTTTGTAAAGATATTATTTGATGAAGATCGCTGTCACAACCTGTTCAGCAATGCCTTCGGGCGGGACATAACAGAATCTTATTCTGGATAATGCATGAGGCATACTTACATCTTTGGCTATGAAGTAGAAGCACAGGAATATGTCTAAAAATGTGGCTACTGAGACACACACGAGCCAAGGTATCAAGAAATTTCTGTTGTCCTGAAAGAAACACAAATAGAATTAACACGAATAATTATTTTCGAATTCTGTATTCAGTTATTCAAAACACCATTAACCCGTTTGTGACGAGAGAAATAATACTCGAAAAAAGGTCTTTCATTTTCTTTCTTTCGTTATAATTTTTTTCTCGATTAGAATCGAGGGTTCAACAAACACTATATAAATTTTTTTCGATAATTTGACTCAGGAAAATATCAGCGAAAAGTACATCTAAATATTTAAGATTATATATTAATATTATATATGAAACTGAAAGAAGAAAAATAGTCCTAATACAACAACGTTACATTCAAAATAGAGAGTTTTTGCGTAAAATTTTTTTTAACGTCCGATATTTTTTTTCTTCCTAGTGTGCATGCTCATATGAAACATTGTACCTATTGCGCATACGTATGTGTAATACTGCACTAATGAGCTATTCCTGTGAGCATGCGCGCTAGGAAGAAAATGCCGGACGATAAAAATAACGTTATGCAAAAACTCTTTAATATAATTACTAAATACCGTAAAAGGCTTCACATATTAGAGTTTTTGCATAACGTTTTTTATGATCTGGTATTTTTTCTCCCTAGCGCGCATGCTCATAGGAAATTGCGCATGCGTATCTGTAACAATGTTTCCTACGAGCATGCGCGCTGGGGAGAAAAATGTCGGACGATAAAAAATACGGTATGCAAAAACTCTCTAATTTCTTCTAACTGACACGTTGCCTAGTTGACATTGTAACATTATTAATGGAAGCTTTGATGCAAAAAATAAAATACCAAATGTTTTGCCATAATAAATTCTTTCGTGTCATATATATATAGAAAACCATTAATGATTAACAACCTATGATTAATAACCATTTGATTTTCCCAAGTAAATAATTTCGCCTTTTTTAAAATCTATAATGCAAAAATCGATATCATTTCTCTATATTCTAAACATTCAGTGCAATTTCCTATCAAACAATCTGTGAAATTCCAAAGAAGGGAAATAGAGTCAACAAAATAGAATTAAAAATGAATTTGAATATCAGCTGAAACAAAAGAGTTTGGATATATATATATATATATTACTCAAAACAATTAGGAGATCATGTGAGTTCGGTATGAAATAACCATATAATCAAGTATGATATAACCATATATAATATGACAGCTTACAAAAAAATATTAAATAGAAGAGTTTAAAAAGGAAAATTGTAACCTTTACAAAGTTGGGAATATGCAAATCTTGTCTGTGACATCGAAAACTATGCTTTATATAAGGAGTGAAAAGCGACCAGCATCATTCCTTTTGTAGGAGGAGGTTAAAAATAATTGACATGTTTTGTAGCAGTCACTACGATGTCACTGCAAGATGACTTAGCTGTATCTATAGCCTGGCAGGTCATCGGTTGTTTAGATTTCGGTGAAACGCAATCCCTTGTAATGGAAGCGTTAGGAGTTTCCAGACTATGTTCACCGAAAATCGATGCAAATTGATACGCTTGCAACAACATAAAATGAGGATCTGTATTTAACATAATCGACCACATTGGCATTTAACACTAGTCACAATATGAAAGCCTCTTTCTTTCAGCAGCACTTTCAGAGGGCTACAAGTACCAGAGTTTCACCTCAATTTATTAGAAAGCGACTCCATCATGTGGGATTGTATGCTCACAGGCTATGGTTTGTGTTTTGTTTACACAGGACCAGGACACAGGAAGATGAGAAGGTAGTTGTAAAGAATAGGGTTTCGAGTGTATAGGTTTATTAGTTATTAAAAATGTTGTAATATGAGTTGTAGACACAATAGTTCTGCAGGGCTTCATCCTCCCCCCCAAAAAAAAAAAAAAAAAATTAATAAGCCTCTAACAAGGGATGAAATTTCAAATGTGTTGGTTGAGCTGTCTGAAAGAGAATACAAGTGATGTGAGTTATGACAAAGGGGAAGAGTTCATTCCTCTCCAAGGTATTTTGAATTGTATATCATTGTAATCATCTTATAATACTTCATTTATAATAAATATTTGCTACTAATAATATATCACATAAAAATAATACATTTTAATACTTATTTTAATTCATTTGTTTCACGTTTACACATCAAGGTGATAAAACAACATGATGTGTGCCTTATTGATTACTAAGTAGTATTTAGGCTTTTTCCTTTCAATACGCGCCATCGCGTGATATCCACTAGTGCTAAAATTATTTACGTATTTATAGAAAAATAATAAATTACTTAACACGTAATGTGGCACTCAGAAATAATTTTAGTTCTAGTGCTTATCACGCGATGGCGCGTGTTGAAAGCCTAAATACTACTTAGTAATCAATATGATACACATATAATTATGTTTTATCACCGTGATGTGTAAACGTGAAACAAATTAATTCAAATAAGTGTTAAAATGCATTATTTTATGCAATAGTAATTAATACGATACGCATCATCATTACTACTTAGTAATCAATATGATACACATATAATCATGTTTTATCACCGTGATGTGTAAACGTGAAACAAATTAATTCAAATAAGTGTTAAAATGCATTATTTTATGCAATAGTAATTAATACGATACGCATCATCATGTTTTATCACTCCTTTTCAATGCTGTTCAACATAAAAAGTAAGTGGCATTTTGAGTAAACCCATTTCTACTGCGGTGCAATCACCATCAACACATGACCGTCAATAAAAAAAAATGAATAAAAAAAAAGTGGTATAAAAATTACATGAATCGAATGATGGCCGACAATACTATTGAAGAACGAATCGAATATTGAAAAATTTTTACAGCAAATTATTTTTCTGCTTCCTTTTACTCCGAGTAGAGAAAACCTTCAACGCACGCGAATCGGAAAACGAAATTAAAACGTTCATGCAGTACCTTATTTTGGATTTTAATTAAATCTTGAAAGAGTTCGGAAACTATAAATGAGTGGCTGCTTTTCCTTGGATCGTCATGAATCTTCTCGTCCGTTTAAGGTTCTGGGGTCACATAAAGAAAAATTAATTAATATTTTTCCGTGATTTTGTATTTACCCAATAAAATATCCATAAACCAAAAGATTAAAAACTCTTTTTCGTTTGGTTAAAGAGGTCTCTTTTCAAGGCTTTTATTAAATAGTATAATAATACGGAATCGATATTTTTTAATGCGTCTGATGTGTTGCCATTCAAGAAGGCAAACTTTCATTCGTAAAAATGTCATTTGTAAAAATAAAATAGCCATCTGCTTCTTTTTCAAAATAATTTTAAGAAAAAGAAGAAACACGAAGAAAAGTAATAGAAAAAGAATTATAATATATATATATATATATTGTAAGAAGAAGAAAAAGAATGTGAACCAGAAAAATAATCGCTTTTCGTTCTATGACGAAAAGAATTTGAAAATATTCATTTCTCCTTTCATTATTCAAGCTGAATGCAATGACGAAAAATCTTTTTTGCCTGCCATTTTTTTTTTTGAGATCTTTTTTTCCATCTTGACATCTTTATTTCCTGAACAATCAGATTATCTATGCAGACATTACGTATTATTAATAAGAATACTTATAACTCTTAAACTGTTCTAGACCACACTTTGAATCCCGAAAGATTTAAAAAATATATTTAATATTTAATGTCATCCGAACTGGGATAAGAGAGAGGTGTCCTTACAAATGCTAAAAATCGTTTATTTGTGGAACTGCATCGTCAAATGCTACATTCTGAATTCCAAATTTTAGTTCACATTAAGCATTGATAATATATTTAAGCGATGAATTAATGAAGCAGAGTGAGTTGGAGCAGCTTTGAACTGAAGCAATTTCCTCGGGAAGAGAATGAAATGTCTTTTTTTTTTTTTTTAAAATAGTGCGTTTAATTACATTTCTCGTCTTTTTCTTTCACTTACCTTTATCATCAGTTATTAATGGAATGGGTCCTTATTTCTTGACACCTCGACACTAAACGTAATTATTAACTTAGATATCCTAATTTACAGACACATTTTTCTATATGACTGGGTTGAAAGTAGTATTAAATTTTACATATGCTTTTCTTCCTGAATCTCCATGTTATTTGGTTCGTACTTGAGTCGACATTATTTAGCAATTTCTTTTGGTTTCTCTCACTTTTTCATCATTTTCCCTCTAAGCCATTTTATTGTTCGGAGTTTCATGTTGGTGAAACAAAACACTTTTCGGAACACCCTTATGTTGCTGAAATAAAACGCCTTTTTTGATATCTGCAAAAAATAAAAAAATCAACTTTTAATACAGTCTTCTTGGAAATTGTCTTTTGGAGGTTTAGAAGATTAGAGTAGGGGGAGAGACATTCGCATTTAATTGCCTAAAAACTCTTGGAACAACAGTTTGTTCATATTTTTTTCTCCACTAAGTCTTTTGATAAAGTTTCAAGGTGGTGATATTATGGTTGTAAGAGGTTTATTTCTTTTCCATTGTATATTTTTACCAATCTATTTAATGAGCAATAACAACAGCACGGTTATTTTACGATGTCTGAAAAAATATAATATTAGTTTGAATATATATGAGTATTAAGATAATATGTGGGATACTAATGATATTGAAGTTATCTTTCTGATGTTATGTTTTATAACAATTTCGTTAAAAAATCTTTTTTTGCAAACTAAAATTTTGATATATTTTTACCTCTAGTAAAAATAAATATATCAAAAATGTTAGTAGTTTTTTTTTCTTTCTAATGCAGCTGGCAAACACTTAGACAGCTCGGTCTTGGATGCCTTAAGGCAAGCGCTGCACAGAACGTACTCACTTTGCAATACCCAGGGGCGCGTGTAACTTGAAGATAAGCCACGGACGCGGAGTCACAATGCCCCCGCAACGCTCTACGATCCTATTAGACCGGGACCTACAGTTTAAAGTGGATTCGAACCACTACAAACATCCATGGCACCGCCGAGACTCGAATCCGAAACCTGTGGTACCGAGCGCCAGAGAGCTAGCCACACGGCCATCTAGGACCAAATGTTAGTAGTAAAAAACTATATATATATATATATATATATATATATATATATATATATATATATATATATATATATATATATATATATATATATAAGTATTACAAGTTTCATTTAGAAAAAAAAAAAAGTTGGTATTCATAATAATTTGTGGTTTATATTTTACATTAATTACGAAAAAATAATTTTTGCTAATAGCAATAAATAATTTAAAATAAAAGCGTAATATAATCTTGGTAATAAAATTTAAAAGAAATTTAAAATAAAAATAAAATGCACAGTCCACAATCAGTAAGCAAACTACGATTCTTCATAATCTGTTTTGGAATTTGATTCACTTCCCTCATACAAAGAATCTGAAACCTCGGATATTTTTTGAAAATTCCAAAACTTCTTTTGACAAAGACAAAAGGTTGTTTTGTTTCGGAGTGCCAGGAGAAAAGCTCCCGTACCTCCTGTTACTTAATTATCATTAAATAAAAGTTACATAAAGGGTTAAAATTAAAAGAATTTCAAAAATTAAGATAGTTTAGAATAATTTATGATGAGCCACAGGTCAGGAGTTTAAATAAAATAAAATTTATAAAATAATAAAAGAAAGATTAAAAAATTAAGACTTTTAAGAATTAAGAGACAAAGAATTTTAAGTTAAACGATTAAATTAGATTTTAATCCTTTGCACATTGTGAGAGAATTAAGAGATTACATTTGAAAATATAGCCGAAACTCTAAAAAACTCCATTCTCCCCTTTACAAATCTTAGAGAATGTAGTTTGAGTCACAGAGTGGAGTCCATCCTGAAAATTCACCGAAAGATCCGATTCTGATTCACCGAAAGAAAACGTACTTAACGGTAACTGAACGGTTTCCATAACGATGAGAAGCGGACCTAGGAGAAAGCTAAGCTTTTCTAGGCTTGTTTACAAATTTTTAGGTGAGGCGAAAGCTAGTTTATGGTTAGTTTTTAGAAAAAGCGCGAAAGAAATCTACCGAAGTGGACGTAGGAGTTTTCTAGGTTCTCTCCCATACAACACACAAATGCAGGGCAATTAACCCTCAAACTGCATCTCGAAGACACTGTCCTCTCCCATCACCCGACAGTGAGCTGTTCGTGGTATACATGAGGCACGCCGATTTTCCACCCTCGCCTTTCTAATTGGTAGGGGAATACATATCTCTAGATAGGAGGTGAGGTGTTGAGAGAAAGTGTATTTTTTAAAGTTCTTCAACCTTATCTCTTGATACTGTTCAGATATTCAGATGGCTGCTCAGTAGGTAGCAGTGGAAATAAAATTATTTGTTGCTAATCCTCTTGATTTAGAATCCTAAACCAAGTCCAGTAGATCATGCTGCATCAATAGATTGCAAACGGTCCTCCCCTCATTCAACAGTTGCCTCACAGAGGCACCCATACAATCAATGAGATGAGAGGGAGACGCAATGGCCGAACAATGACAAAGGGTCTTCTCGTCTCCATTGAAGGTCAAACTCTTAGTGTGGCAGTCCTAAGTCTAGCTAAAGCCGCTTGAGCAGATCTAGGACAGGAGCACTGCAAGGATATTTAGCGGCGTACCATGCATGAATTGGTGGCGACCTCCAAGCGGTATTCACTCTGGCTAAAGTCATGGAATGAACCTCTGAAGCTGACAGATTGGAAGAAGAAGCTTTGGGAAGTTCGCAACCTTTCCTAGCGAGCAGATCAGCAATTTCATTTCCGTAGATGCCCACATGGGAGGGAATCCACTCAAGCACACCGACCCGATCTGGTCCAAAACAGCTAGTTTAGAAACGATATCCTGCGCCAATTAGTCCAGGATGCTTGGCCAATCCTTCAAATACTGTATTGAGCTCTTACTATCAGTCAGAATCCAAACATCAGATACTTTAAAGTCTAAAGCTGGGCTCAGAGCTTCGCTTATGGCAAATTAATAAAATTATTTTTGTTCCATATGTTGTCAATTTCTACACTGTAAGGGACATCAAATATCATGCATAATTTGTAATAATTTCTTTGGCAGTAGTTGATGTATAACTGCAAATGTCATAGCTACTTGGTATAAAAGTTAAAAGGTTACGCATTCATTCAATAACTTCTCCAGAAACGCTTAAACTATCAGAACTATCTTGAAAAGAAGTATGTGGACGATCTTTCACAACGCAGAAAAATTGTCTATAACAGAAAAATCAAATCATGTAACCAATTCTTATTTTTTAACAAAACTCTTTTTTTTTTTTTTGCAGTATTCCCATTTAGTATTTTTGAAATAAAATTGTACAGCATATTTTTTTAGTTTTTTAAGAAATAGCATAGAAAATTTACTGTACTTCATGAAATAAAAACAACAACAACAACAAAAAAATACGTAATAAATCCAGGATCCAAATTTTGTTTTTCAAACAATCTTCGCCACTGTGCCCTGGAATGAGGGAGGGAATAACTTATAATGATGCTACTTTTTATCTGCAGTGCGTGTGTGGGAAGAATTTGTCTTGGTTTCCGTACAGAAATGGCGAAATAAAGGGGATGATAGTTTTTGATAATTTCTGCTGAACAATGCTGGAAAACAGTTCTTATTTGGAGCACATATGTTCTCTGCTTTCATCAGTATTTTATTTTATAATGCCAAATAACATTTTATTATATTAAATAATTCTTTTCGAGTGCAAAGTACGTAAATTACCTGACTCGAAATATAATTTAACGATACTTTTATTTTGTTGTTTATATTCTTGATGAGTGGTAATAAAGCAGCTTTGTTGAAATACGCACAATAATCGATTTGCACCACACGTAACGTTTGAATTGAAATGGGAATCTAGATGTAAGTATTTCAAGATATGCGCTAGAATGTGAAGAAGAACAATGGAGCTTTCACGGTTACGGTGGCAAAATATTGAAAATTTCAAATGACAGCACCCATTTTAAGCCAAAATGATGGGTACAGTAAAAATCTCGAAAGACACCTGTAGCACGAAAACTCTGGCCTAAGGTACAGACAAAGAATGGCAGTGAGAGAAACAAATGACAGACTGGCCATGTATTTGAAGTGCACACTTTGGATTCCGGTAAACTTTGGAGCTGGAAGTCCCAAAGTGCTATTTCAATACTCTCCGGAAAAATATGTGATGTCTCAGTGTCTTGTTATCAGAGTGACAGAGTTCTCTGAATTCACGTTGTCAGTTAATGTAAAAATGTGACTCAATAGTTCACAGTATAGTCGTAACTGAATGTTGCGTGAATGAACATTTTAGTTCCAGAGTATTTTTGCACCATGTGCTGTTTCATTTGTGTGATAGTGCAAGTTAGGTGTGCCAGAAGACTGAGCGTATCATGTACTGCTTTTTATGCAAGCGCCTTATGCTCTAATGCGTTTCATGCCGCATGTAACATTATAATGCTATTCGCGATACATTTGAAGTTTTTCAATATTTTACCCCTGTAGCCGTAATCGGGAAGACTCAATCCTTATTCTTCCTCTCAGTGACAGTCATATGTATTAGCGGGAAATAAAACCCAAACAACAAGTAGGAATTTTGCTAGGTTTACAGAATTTGGAAAGCGTGTTTGCATATCTAATACAGGATGTCCATTCAAATTTTGCTCTAGGCGAACAAGAGTGTTGTTAGTAGTCGCTTTTTCGCTATTATAAACATAAGAATCACATTTTCTTTAAATAAGCGATGTAAACTTCGTAAGCGTTATTTATCTTCCATATCACGAATATGAGAACGATTTGAGTCAATATTGCCTTTATGGAGCCTAGGTTGTAGCAGAAGCTTACTGAATTTGAAAGAGATCGTACTATGGTGCTATGAGAAGGTGGATATTTTTTTTCGTGATATTGGAGAAAGACTTAGTAAGGATGTCTCCTCTAAGCATGATGGCTGATAGCAATAATCCAAGGAAGATATTTTAAGAAGACCGGAGTCTGTCCACACACGAACCATTGCTGAGAAGGACGATCATCGTATTCGCTACATGATTGTAGCGTGCATTTATAGAAGAAATCCGAGATTCTATTGGCCCCAGAGTGACACAGCGAACGATAACAAATTGATTACTTGAGAGAAAGCTTTGAACCAGATCTCCTTGTAGCGCTAATGCCAGTACCTCTAAATCATTGCTATTTGCGACTTCAATGGTGTCAAACTATAGCTTGTTGAAAGGCGGAGTAGAGATCTATTATCTTCGCAGATGAGAGTCCTTTCAGTCATGGTAACAAAGTTGGCTGTATGCTGGTTTGAAGGAGAACAGGTGCTCACTTGAAGTCAATCTGTCTGTATTGTAGAAACTATACACGGATTTATAGTCTGGGAGCAGTTTCCTATGATATTCAGGAACACTCTCGTATTATCCTATTCCCTTTAATAGCAATTTTGTACGTCAGACGCTATTGAACCGGTTATACTGAAATATTTGATTATTTCAGAAGGAGTTTTCAGTAGTCCCGATATATTTGATGTCACCCATGAATATATGGATGTCGACTTGTTACATCACTTCCACCGAGCATGTATGGGACAGTATCGAAATTTATCCCACAAAATGACATACAGCACATGTACGACACAATGCATGATCGTTTGTCTAAATAGAGGAAAGTATAGCAGTTATTAATGGGCCACCATTTCTCATTTGTAAAGGTTATTCTCTCGCACACTTTAACGAGTAGAAAGTATAATCCAATAAGTACATTACATAGTCAAATGCTTTGCCTAAATTTAATTCATTTAAAATAATTTCTTCTTGGTGTTGGTATTTCATTTTCCTTCAGCACACTTACATCTAGACTTTCATTTCGATTCGTTTCATGGCGGTGTAATATTTATCGGAAAAGCTATTTTATGACCGTATATATTTTAATTTTCAATGAAAAGTGCATTATTTATTTAGTAGAATTAATTCGTTTTGAATTTGAATGTATTTCATATTATACATAAATTAATAAATTGAGATTTAAAATAGTGATTAAACATTTTTTATTTACTTCAATAGGAAATATTTCATAAAAGATTACTTATTCAATTCCTTCTATTAGCTCCCACTCTCCCTATATACATAGTGTTCAAATTTTCAATCGTTTATAAAATACTTTTTATTCATCCACTGAAGTTAAAATACACTTTTTTTTTGAACTCGTAGTAGTTGACACTTGATGTTCATACAGTTATTTCAAATATTAATTCAGTAATTAAATTAAATTAATTAATTTTAGATTTAAGTTGCTTATATCTACCAATAGATAGTGCCAGATGTAAAATTTAATTTCACATTTATCAATATTGTTCAAATATTCTTTCAAATTTATTTATAAAGGACTTTCTGCAATATAGTGAAAAAAAGTAGGAACTGACTTTAAAATTTTTTTTATACTGCTTGTTTTATATATTTATAATATATTATTTATGACAAACCGGCACACTTCGATAGATAGTAGGTGATACATGTTGATGTTAAAATTTTTAGAGTTACCCAATCCCACTCATGAGTAACAATCCATCACTTCTGTACACTGAAGCTGCAGTAAATCGTGCAGCTGTCTTTCGTGCCTTAATCTTTCAAAGACATATCTTCCATCCCTTCACCCAAATCGGATCAATGCCCCCTTCTGGTGGGACATCTGAGTGAAGAGTGACGTCGAAAGGTAGAAGTGATTACAGAAATGGAAGTGATGGAATTCTCTGTCCTACGTGTCGGTGGTTACTTTTTCTTGGCGCATGCTTTTTTCCCCATTTGAACATGCGCAGCGAATTTTCTACCACAGCATTGATTTGAGTGGGGTTTTCGTGTAGCCGATCTGATCAGGAGATGTATTCCCGTCCGATTTGGATCTCGCGAATAAAATCGACGCCCAAAATTAGATACTATTGCGTTTTCTGGAAAAGGATTAATCAATAATCCGAATCTTTTGAAATGAATTTTTGTAATGCAATTCTTGAAAACAATACTATGTGATTCGGATTTGTAGCAAATTAATTTGCTTTGAACTTAATTCTGTAATTTAATTGCAACTGCTTTGTTCTACAAAATACGAGTAGTTATTGAATACGCAATCCTAACAAAGGATTACGTATTATATAATTACTCGCATTTTGAAGTATAAAGTAGACGCAAACTACTCGGACTCTACTCTAGACAGTAACTACTCAACGGTAGGATAACTTTTAGGATTACGTTGTAATCCTAACAGTAATCTACCGTTGAGTAGTTACGAGAATTTTTAAAACCAGATTTCTTTAAAATAAAAATAATTCAAATTATATAAGTTTACATAAAATTAACAAGCAAATACAATTTTAGATACGTAAATCCTAAAAAAATATTTGGAAAGACTGTAAAGAATTAAATGGTTCCATTTATCAATATAAGTGCGCCATTATCTAGAGACATACATTCGAGTAGCTTTATTTAAAAATGAACTGCAAACTCCGCTTTTATGGCCATTTTTATAAATAGACTTTGCCAATAAAGATTTTGTATCTGTATATCAGCACCTAATTGTTGCTGCAGTTCTGAATCAGATTCTATACCTTCGACGATAAAAATGTTATCTTTCTAAACGTATTTAATTCATTTTAATTTTATAGAAGATATTTTTATTAATTATATTTTTATAGAAGTATATGTATATATTTATATATATAGACAGAGGGATAGATAGATAGATAGATTTAGATATTTAATGTAAAAAGTAACCTGTATTTAAGTGACTGTATCTGGAATATGTGTACACATTTCACAATCGAATAAGTCCTTCATGATTTATAAGAGAACAGATGGGGCGACAAACAGAAAATATAGATTTATTTAGAAGTATATTGAGATATAGATAATGGATGTAAACAGGAGCCTATATCATTGCCTATAGTTTGTAAAAAGCCTGTAAGTGACTGTATCTTTAACATGTATAAAAAGTTCACAATCTTTAATGAAATATGATGATAATAGACTAATCCTTGATGAATTATAAGAGAACAAACAAACAGACAGAATAGAGAATATAAACTATATTTATATAGAAGTAAACATATAGATATTTGATGTAAAAGGTATCCTGTAATGGAAATGACTCTATCTGGAATATGTATTAAAATTTCACAATCGAATAAGTCTTTGAATTATAGGAGACCAAACAGCCAAAGGAACATACAGATAATATAGATTTATGTAGTACAGAAGTAGACAAACGTATGTAGCTGATCGAAACTGTTCTATTAAAATTATTCGTTAAGGAAGTGAAAAAACCAGAAATGTGCAGAGATAATTGCTCAAAAGAATTATTAAAAAATGGTCCATGTGACTTACTCTCACTTAGACTGATAATACTTCGTCGTTATCACGACATTCTCCCAGGTTAGTGAAAAAACGACTCAAAGATTGGTGAGAAACAGTTATTACAAAATAAAATTTAATCAATCTATATATAATTTAGACACATTGGCATAAACGTGACAATTATTGCAAGATGGCATGGTCAAGATAACGTAAACCTAAACTTAAATTGTTTATATCCCAAAAGAATGACGCATATAACATAAATTATTTGATATTTCCCTATTATTTTGCATAAAAAAATTGCATTGAAAGAATTTTTGCAGTGGAAATTCTCAAACTCTATTAAAAGAAGTTTGTAATTTTATTTTTGAACTAGCATTTATTATATTTATATTTCACTGATGGTGGGGCGTAGCACAGGCCATTTAAAATGATGCCATTTTTTACTATTTAAAATGCTGTTTTTAATGGCTTCTGTCTCCATTTATAAAATAAAAAGTTATGATTAAAAATCGTCTGGCATTTTTACAAGAGAATATTCGAAATTATGTTTTCTACCGAAACAAATATGGGAATAGAAAAAGTAACAGAAATTATATTAATATACGCACAATAAGATAAGAGTCTTAGTATTAATCGCTGCACTTTATTTTGTTTGTTTTTATTTCTTTTCCTTAACGGACAGTTTTAATAGATCTGTTTGGATCAGCATCATACGTTTGTTTACATCTACACTTCTACACAAATCTATAATGTTTATCTGTTCCTGTGGATGTTTGTTTCTCTTATAATTCATTAACGACTTACACGATTGTGAAATTTTTCCGCTCGTACAATTTTTATTTTATTGGTAAATGAAAACGCTGCCATAATCGCATGGTGACATAGAGCAAATATAGTATACATACATATTGTAATAAATGATATCATTTATTACTATAAGTAACATTAATATTTTTATAGTACTTTATAAGACGATTATATTAATTTAAAAGATTATCTTAAAATTTAACCCTAAGCAAAGTGATTTAAAATTCCGTGTCAATAGATAGGGAGTCGATTTTTTTGATGTTCGTAACAGCTACTAAAATAATTTTTTTTTAACAATTACGCCTTTATTTTGCAGGTATTAGACAGCAAAATAACACATATTATAGGATTGAACTATGAAAATAAAATGCTTTTCGTAATAGCCAGAAGCACCCCACGGCACACAATATTTATTATTTAAAGATGAGGTTCGAATCGCAAATTTCGTGAGCATTTTTTTTCTGTTTTATTTAAAAGCTTTCGAAAATAGTTTGGTTTTGTTTCTTAACTATTTTTAATTTCCTGTATTCATTGAACTAAAATATTTTAAATCAATTCATTTAGAGATGAGTTATTGGAATTTTTATTAAAAACGATTTTTAATTTTAGATGTTATTTTTTTTCTTGTGCATTTGTTATCAATGATTCGGTTGGCTGCAACTCAACTCAACTCAACTCTACTCTAGAATAGTATCGATATTTTAGTTAGAAACGGAAAATCAAAAAAATTTTCTTTTTGTTAATGTTTGCTAAATTATTTTTTATAACCTAATTTAACAACATCCAAATCCAAAAAAAATTTCCATAAAACGTTATTTAAAAATTTTGGCTCTGGACATTAATTAATTTCCTAAAGATGGGCGCTTCTATTACAGGGTTATTTTTGTAAAATCCATATATGCAAAAATCGATATCTATGGAAGAATGTGATATGTTTTACGTATACATTTAATTAGCAATGTTGACGCAAAGTAAAAAAAATACACCTTCTTATCCATTTGAGCCACGTTTTAGCAAAAATATTTCCTTATCTATTTTAAAGTTCATGTTTGTCAATTTTTTAAAAACCTAATTGAGCAATATCATGCAAAAATTTCTTTAGAATATTATTTAAACGAACGTATTCGAATACCTTATTTAATAACTCTTAGTAAGTACGGTAAAAATATTTGCTATTTGTGTTATTGGTTCTGAAAGACTAAGTCCTAATTGCATTGAGAATAATTCTCAAATACCATAAAGCTTTCGAATAATGCAGATTCTATTTATCGAATAAATTTCATGAAATGCAGACTTCGTTCGCAATCAGGAATTGCAGATTTTCTCTGTTCGATATATGAAGGAGTAAGTGGATTCGTGTCACGTGCAGGTACCCTCTCTTAATCACTGCCCGAGCCGTTCGAAGGGCAGTCATTGTTCTAACGATTCATTGATCTACAAAAGCATGCGGAGATCATTAGGAAGTATTTTTGACATCTCGCTTTGCGACGTTTTAATAAATGCTCCAATCTTTTCTGGTAAAAGGAATCTTTTGGAGAATGACTTTGGGACCAGAGACCTAGGGGCAATGGTCCCTACCTTCTTCAGACCAAGATACTCCAGGGTCGTATTCTGATTAATAAAAAAAGACGTTCTCTTTGGAATCGTAAGAATGTAACGCTTTGCTATTGATATCACGCTAGCCCGTTGATGTGGCGTCAACGTAACTATCCTCTCTATCCTAGCTAAGAGCTAAGGGTAACGAGGATAGTTCTCAATATGAAAGGCTAATTATATTGAGTGATTCAGGAAATGTCTTAAATAGGAAGGCTGTAACTAACTATTTTTAGATTATATGTGTACACAACTCAGTCGTCACATAAGTTTACACAGCACAATCAACACATATGTACAAAAACATATATGTGTACATAGTTTCGACATATCTGTATCCAGCATAGTTCGACACACATATGTACCAGCACATTCGACACATATGTATCCAGCACATTCGACACATATGTACCCAGCATTCTGACACATATGTACCCAGCATATACGTATACACAGCGTCGATATATAATTATTCAGCATATATTTGCACATAAACAATCGACATATGTGTGCATAGCACCATCAGCACATATGTACAAAGCACAAAAGTGTGCTCAGCGGAAAATATGCACCCAGCATATATATGTACATAGCATAATTGACACAAAAGTACATAACACAGTTGACACATATGTGTATACAGCGTCGATATATATATATATATATACCCAGCACATATGTGAGCATAACACGATCAACACATCTTAAACAGCACAGGGGTCACAGAACAATCTCATTATTAGATCTTATACTTTTGACAGACTTGAGTGCATGATCATAAAATCCAAGGTGTAAAAAATCTTCATTGAATGTAGCCAATAAAATAAGATAATTAATCAAGATTAGATTATGTATAGGGGCATGCATACGTTATTTACTGAATATGCTGCACCAAGTACGCTTAGGGAAATGAAAAGATTTAATTGCTGATTAATTAAGATTTTATTGCCGCAAGATTTAATTTTAAACCAAAAATAATCAACAGTTTCCAAAGCATTTTTATATGCTATCCATGAAAAATGTTTCTTAATCACTGAAAATAGATTTTTATTCCGTAAAAATATTTTTCAATTTTATGTTTTTCATATATAAACATTAAAATTCATTTGCTATTAACAAAATATTTAATCGCTCTCTAATTAACAATTTATAAAAGTACATTTTTTTAAAATCAACAAAACAGTCGCAAACAGTTTATAGTTGGATTTCACAGATTAAACTGAGGTCAGAAGAATTTGAGAGTTTGAAATGTCTGGTAAAAATTTCGGAAACATTTATCTATAAGTATAGTATTAAAATACGTGAAATATTGTTTTCGTCAAAGAAGTACATTTGTAAACTATATGTACTACCTCATTTTAAATTCGATTATTTTCACAATTTGAAAATATGAACTATTTTCATTTTAAACTTTTCATATTATTTACAGTTTCGGCTTTAAACTTAAATATGGATAATGTCGAAGATTGCTGTTTTATATTGAAATGAAATATTTATTAATGAAATGTTATATTAAAACGTGAATGAAAGCATAACCACTGACTATTTTATTAAATCGTTAAGTTTTTCAATTATTTAATATATTTTTTATTTAAAAGGGGTATTTTATAACATTATATATATATTTATTATTTAACAAAATAAAATAAAAATCTATTTTCTAAAATTTGAATTAAAATAAAAATTTAATTATAATAAAAACCAAATTAAAATTAAAAAGCCATGTACACATTTATAGTATTGCATTACACTAATGGATTTAAATTATTGCCAATTTACTCAATAACTATTCAGTCTATTATATAACAAAAGTAATAATTTATTAGAATAATTTATCTAGTTTTAATATATTAACATAAAAGGGCTATTTTAATAAAATGATACATGAGAAATGATACTTTAATGAATACTTATCGTTCAAATAAAATGATACTATATCATTTTAATCTAATAAACGTAATGAAACTTAAAAAATGAATGCTCGGTAGATTTTCTTTTACACAAGTACATAAGATTTAAAAAAATCATCTTTGCAGATTCAATACAAGATGCAATTTGAATTTTAATGCTAAAATTCGGCGACGGAGCAGTCTTATTAAGTTCCCGTGTCCTTTTGCATAAATCTAAGGACAAAAGTAGACTTATTGAGGAAATATCGATTCGGGACTGTCTCTTTGAGATATCGATCAAGAAGTTTGTAAGAGAGACGACATAAATATTCCGGAGGGGGGGGGGGGGGGGGTAGCAAGTGGATCGAGGGTTTCACAGCTAAGTAGGATGGTACGCTAATGCGTTTTTTGCCATATTTCTGAGTATATCGAACCACTACGTGAAATAATTAGAAAAAAAGTATGTTATTGATTCTTACGAATTTTATTATATATTAAAGTGTACAACTATTACTATACTCAACCCTAACAATTAACTAAATCAGAAAGATAAAAATAAAAAAAAAATAATAAAAAAAAGATCACAATAAAATAGTAAAAGTGCAGTGAATTTAAAAGCATCCTTTGATCAGATCGTTAAACCTCTGGTATTCTAAAGTAATTTGGAAACATCACCTCGACTCTTGAATGGATATCACAAAATCATGTGAAATATAATCCAACATTTTAAATTATCTGTTCAGTCCTATTGCAGAAAAGTATACTGAAATTTTTTTCGAAATCAAATACAAATTTTTTATTTTTTATTACATTCTCAATATTATGTTATTTTTATTTTCTTCATCGAAATGCTTACTTTTGGTTTTAATAAAATGATTTTCTTCCAATTACTTCGAATCTGCTCTAATTCTCAAAAGTCACTCATCTATAAAGGCCCAGAAATAGTTTTAATAACATTTTTTACTCTCTTTCTTTTTTAAACGAAATACAATTCTAAACTCCGTATAAATCTAATTAGAATTCATAGGAAAGTTGACTTTTTCTGTTTTCAGTTTGCACTGTACTTTATTTTATCACTAAATAAAACAAGTAATATAAAAAATTTAAAGTCAATTTCTACTTTTTTTTTCACTCTATTGCAGAAATTCCTTAATAAATAATTTTCATTCATATTTCAGTCCATCGCAGAAAAGTATGCTGAAATTTTTTCGATACCAATACAAACGTTTTTAGCGTTTTATTTTTAATTGCATTCTCAATATTATGAGTTTATTTTCTTCACCGAAATGCTTATTTTTTGGTTGTAATAAAATGATCTTCCAATTGAATCTGCTGTAATTCTTAAAAGTCACTCATCTATAAAGGGTTTTAATAACATTAGAAATAGTTTTAATAATATTTTTTTTCTCCCTCTTATTTTGAAAAGAAGTATATATATATAGTAGTCAGTAAAAAATATATATATAAATGAAAAGGTTCAAAAACTTCAATGTGCTATAAATCATTAAAAAACAGATTTTTCAAGCATTGACTAATGCCTTTAGATTTACTTTATATGTATATATATATATATATACATATATATATTCAAATGTGCTACATTTTTGAATATTCATAAATCTTTAATTAAAGCGTTTATATTGTATAGTATATATATTTTATCTCTATATAGTTTTTCTGACATTACATGGTTTTCAATTTAATAATGTTATTCATTGCAATCAGTTTCCCAATTTGAAACCATTTTGACTCTGATCCTAAAATTATAAATAATTTTGAAATTGACATTAAAGAACTAATGGAGGAACTTATTTCTTTTATCTAATAATAATAATTTTTATGAAATTTTCTAATTTTTAAGAAAATTGCTTTCGTTTTAAGATTTTATGCTTGTACAGTATACAATATTTTTAATAATTTTGAATCCCAGATATAAAACTAATGTGAAAATTTCGCTTGTGTACTAGAAATGTTTTTTTTTTAATTTACAGTTGTTTTATTCGTAAAACCAAAGACAAGAGCTTTGGTTTTGAATAACAGCTAGAAAATCATTTCACACGAAGTATTGCAAACAAAGGACGTCATTGTATATATAATAATAGGTGACATAGAAAAAAGGAATGTGAGGGATAGAATCTTTAATACAACAGAATTTACAACGTATTGAAAGGAATATTTACAATCCCTCTCAAACTGAAAGCAAATGATTTTCAGAGTAGGGGGTAAACAATAAACCTGAATTCCTTTCTTTATATCAATAAAATTCTTGAGAATGCTTTATTTGAGAAATGTCAAAATGATATGAATTGCAGAGATAAAGTTTACAAAAGTTTTCATGACAATAACAAAAATGCTAAAGTAATTGCAGCAGCAAGTAAATAATTGCTATAGTGTTAAATGAGTTTATGTCTTATAAAATAAGAGGGGCTTTTGCCTATGTAATGTGAAAATGTAAAGATTTATCAACTGCATGACATAACATTTACATTTGCGCTCAAATCTGAATTTTACTCAGATTTAATTGGGAGAAATTCTTTTAAAACGTCAAATAACTCTTTATAGTAACAAAGGCTTGTGTAATTTATATTTGTAAAATGTTAATGTTATGTGTATTTTTTTGTTAATTATTTAGTTTTACATCTATTGTGAAAGATTCATGAGTTCCAACCGTTTAAATGGCTATAAATAAAATTATAACCTGTAGAATTTAGCCAATTTCTACTATTAAAAATTAAAATAAATAATTTTATTTATTTCACTAAAGGGTATAATACCCTGAATTCAATACAATTTCCATGCCAACAATTCATTGTTTAGTTTTCTAATATCTGCATTACTTTAGAGAATGTAAAATGCATTCTTATATTTGGTTAAATTTTTTTCACGAAATGAATCTAAAAACAATTTTTAAGCTCCTGCATAGGGGGATTTGGCCTTTCAGAAAATTGTTTTTACGCAATAATTCCCTTAAATATATTTTATCCCATTCACTGTACATTTCTGTTCTTTAACCAATCCTTTTAAAAAAGGCAAATGGATATTATTTCTAAAACAAAATGCTTTTGGAATGATCAATTGGTCGACGTTAGTATATTAATTACTGTTTGATATTCTTATGTTTGAGGTCTCAACGATAAGTTAAATTATGTTGGATATTTGAGCATTTTTGACTTCTACAAGTTTAACAAATTATTGTTCGTCCTCAGTAGTGTTACTTTCAACACTTTCAGCGTCTGCTGTGCCTTTTACAATTATCTGAAAGGCTAGAAATAATTTTTGATTTTTCGCTTTTAAACAAGTCATTTGTTTACTTTCTTGCATATAAAAACTTTGAATTAGCTTAATGAATAAATACATGTTTTACATTAATTTTATACTTTACATTACTACATTATTTCAATCTTTAAAAGGGCTATAGATAAATAGAGATAGTATATAGATAAATAAAGATAGATAGATAGATGAGAGAAGTTTTGCATGAGCAAGAATATAGCTTGTTTGTACCAATTTAAATTTGCCTCATTATTCATAATTAATACAAATGTATTTATTATGGTAGAAACATAAATGATTACATTTGTATTAATAGGCAATTTTTGTAATTATGTATTGTTTAATTGACAACAATTATTATGATGAACTTTACGTTAGTTTTTCATTTGTTTCAAAGAGAAACTAATAAAACTATTAAAATACCAAAAATCTGAATGAAGTATTTTGGTAATATTGCAAAACGGAATCTTGCACAACAAAACTGTCAAAAGACAATCGAATCTTCCTAAAACCGGCAGACACTTAACACTTTTTAAGAGAATTTTATCGAAGGACCTTCATCATCCAATCCAGAATAATAAGTAGCTTTGAAAGTTGAGATTCTGCTTTCATGTATTGAACTTGGCGTTAATATAATATTTTTGAGATTCTGTTTTCACAAATTATTTTGCATTCTTTTCCCATTTTTCGTTTAAAAGTTTCAGCAAAACTTTCCTTGTGCTTCTCTAGAGAAAATGAGTTCCATTCTTTTTTTTTCGGTTAATTAAAAATGGCATATTGACGTGAACTGTCATAATCAAAAATCGAATGTCTGAGTGAATGCTTTAATAAAATATAATGAATGTATTAATTAGTTTTTCTAACAGAACTCTTTCTAAACAAGAACCTTAGGAAACCTTATGGAAGGCAGCATTTGCACATCGAAGTAGACCTCCTTTATAAAAGTATTTGTGATATTTTTATTGAAGTTATTTACGTTTTAATACATTCATAATGATTACGAATTGTAAAATATATTATTATAATTGAATGTCGAGAAAAAGATGATAGCATTAACTTATGATAACTAGAAATGATTTATTTCAACCTATAAAAATAAATTATATTTCTTCTAATGATGTTTGAAATATTTTTATTTCATTATGTTATGGTTTTTAGAAAAGAAATAAAACAATTTCAAAAATATTCAATGACAAACAATTTCCTTTTATTCCCCAATAAGTTAAAGTTAAACTTTAAGTTATTGGGATATGAAATATTATATAAACAAAAAAAAAAACTACTTTATAAATAAAATAAACATAAAAAACATATATAAATAACTTTATATATAAAATAAACTACTTTATAAACCAAAAAGTTAAACTTTAAATTTTCATGAGAGCATAAAACATTCGTACTCCACTAACAAATGGAATGCATCTCTTAAACCACCACAATATTTTCGAAACTCATTAAAATTCCTTCATTCATCCTGAAGGCCTGACCCCCATCCTGGAAATGACTTCTACACATGCACAGTTGCGCATTCAAGTCTTCTCAAGTTCATATTTCCCGATTAAAGTGTGTTTTACCCATGCATTAAAGACTACCAATAGCCGAAGACATCTGACGTCACTACTGTCCAGTAGTATTTGCATCGGTTTTTTTACAATTACTTAAACTTTTATCACCACTCTTTTTGCTGTTTAAAAGTTGTATTTTACTTCTTGCTTTTTTTTTTTTCTTAATTTATTTCCTTTTTATTATTTAACTCCTGCAACTCTTATGCTGCTTTTTTAAAAACTTTAATCCTAAGCAGATGTGCACCACTTATGAAGAAACTCAACTTTCTTATCCAATATTGCGGCCTGGTAGCCAAGTGGCTAGCGCTCTTGTCTTTGGCTTCAGGTTCGAACCCTGGCGGTGTCACGAATATTTGTGAGTGGTTCGGAATCCGCTTTAAACTCTAGGTCCTGGTATGCTTAGCCCTTGTATGCACAAGATGATCGTAGAGCGACAAAACAAACAAATCAAAACCTATTCAATGTTGATTGATGAAATATAACGTAAGTTGTTCATTAAAACGTGCAGTCCAATAAACACAATTTGGCCTGAACGTGACTTGAACCTTTGAACCTGAACTTTTCATTATTAGTCGATTCTCTTGGTTTTTAGTTTTTGTGCTAGGTTCCTGTCGTTTCGAGGATATTTGGTTGTCAACGTTGGCAAATACCTTATCAAATTTATAATACCTTTCCTGTTTTATTACGTGTGAAGCAGATTTGATATATTCGTACAAAACAAGAGAATTCTCTTGATAACAATTACAATCGATTGAACAATTAAAAGTGTTTTTCGTGCTTGTGATTGTAGGCCCGTCAGAGTGAACTTGAAAAGTACTCACCGCGCACAGTCCCACGAGCAGCAGGGCCGAAGACATGACGCACATTCCAGAAACGATGAAGGCGAGCAACCCCAGGCCGAAAAGCACTGGAAAAATGTTTTTTATAATTATTTCAATAAATGCAGATGAAAAAAAAAAAACATTTTATGATTTATTAGAACTATCCCATAATTCTCGATAACTAATTCTTCAAGATAATCAATTCTAAGTAATCAAGATACATTATGACAGCACAAATATTTAACATTCAATATCAAACATCCAGCACAAATGACACTATTGAACTATTCAGCGTTGAGATCACAATACAACTAAATAATGTTTTACAACACATTTTTTGTCTTAACAGATTTGTAATAACTCAGAAACTTCTGCATTTCAGAAACTACACACACACGAAATAATGGTGCACAAATCAGATTGAGTTTTATCTTCAAAAATTTAAATAAAAAAGCAAGCATTTTCATTTGAAATTTTTGGAATTCTTTCATTGTAACTGTAACTGTTAAAGTTTAACTGTTGTTCTTCATATGATTCTTGAGTTCATACCTTAAAATAGCTAGCACACCGAGGAAAACTTTTAATCAATTCGTATATCTGTAACAAAATTGCGATATATATAACATATATATCGCAATTTTGTTACAGATATACGAATGCGGTATATTTATGACTTTCTTTATGTGTTTAATTATATATTATTCAAATTTCTTATTTGATAAATAGAAAGTTGTATTCTAATATCTTCTAGATGTGTAATTTTTTGTTCATCGTCATCATGATCGGTTTGAATTCGTAGAATTTGTACATGAGCTTAACATGTATCTTACAACATTTAAAAATTGGATTTTTAATTAATAAAAATCATCAACATTTCAAAAATGAATCAAGCGATTATACAATTTATATATTAATTATCTACAGAATAATATCATCCCTTGTAACAATGAAATGAAATGACATATTTGAGTGTTATATTATGATCTTCACTTAACATGGAAATCTCATCCTTCAATGCATCAAGTCAAAATTCAGGAAACCTAAGCGCACATTCTCAGACATTCCAAGGTGAGGATAAATAATAAAATTCCCATTTTTGTTTTTAAATCCACCCTGCATCCCATTATCTCCTAGGCAGGCCTGTTTCGGGCCTGCGTATCCTACATACTTTAGAGCTGAATGAAATTTAATACTCAGACAGATATTGAATGCAAATGTGCTTTCTATCGATTAGAGAGATGCCGTTAAATTCCTGATCTACTACATATTCTTAAGCAATTCATGATCATCCTCTTCAATAAATTCCTCAACACTGGAATTCAAGAAATTGATGTTTATTCATCGGAGTTAAAAGATCAAAATGGAGATTTTTTTTTTTACATTTTCCTCTAGTCAAATACGCTCTAATCACCGAACTCTGTTTTTCATCTCCTATACCTTTTTTCTTTCCTTTACACTTTAGTACCTCAATGAACTCACAGGGCAAATTTCTCGTTTTCGATTCATCAAATTCTCTTTACCTCCCTCTTGGGTCAGCCGAATGCCCTTAAATGTTAAACCAAGCGATTACCTGCTTTCATTTGTATAGATGCAATTTGTTTTTAGGAATTTTCTTCCAGTTTTTTTTATTTGTGATCATCTTTTAATATCATTTTTGTTAATACAATTTCTACTATTAGCTCACACTATCCTTATATATATCTTGTTCAAATTTTCAATCGTTCATAAAATACTTTTTATTCATCCACTCAAGTCATAATACATTTTTCTTCAGCTTGTAGGGGATGACACTGGATGTGAATACAGTTTTTCAAATATTCATTCATTCATTAAATTTAATTCATTAATTTTAGTTTTTTTTTTTACATTTATGTTGGATGCATCTACCCATAGAGGATGCCCAATAAACTTAAAAAAATGAATGAAAATTATTTATAAAGGACTTTCTGCAATAGAGTGAAAAAAGTAGGAATTGACTTAAATTTTTTTTTTTTATGTTACTTGTTTTAAAAGTTGTAATATTGTTTATTTTTTTCAGAATTGTTTTTATTTATGTATTCACTTATTTTTATTTAACCATAACGGAAAAAAAAACATATTTATATGTTATACCATCTATCGTAAATATTTTGATACTGCCGTTTTCATTAGAAATAAATACCCAAATTTTTAAATTAAAAATTTTCAAACATCATTTATGATTAAACGGTGCATAGATATATGGTTTTAGTTAAACAACATTAATTATTCACATTAGTACCAATATGAAGCAATTCACTTGGATAATTTGGTTTGTCACTTTACGGTCATTTTGTGCACACTTTAGGGTAATTAGACAGGGACCTATAGTTTAATGTGGATTCCGAACCACTCACAAACTTTCATTACACCGCCAGGATTCGAAATTGAAACCTGGGGAACCAAAGGCCAGAGCGTTAACCAATTGGCCATCAAGCTGCATTCACTTGGATAAGCCAGACAATTCGATAATTGGTTTTGTTATGCAGAATGTGTGTAACACGATGTGTTGCAACTGATTTAATAAAATGAATTTTAGAGATTGTGTTCAGCTAAATCCATCTTTGTGAAAAATAAAAGTCAAATATAGAAACTTAATGATGGAAAAGAACTAAAATGTTTTATTGTGGATTGTAAAATGAATAATAAATATAGTAATCGATATTTTTTTCTTAACAGTTATACTTGACAATTTGTACTTTTTTAGAAGGGCGAATTCAGGCGTTTGGGATGTGATATAGAAATTTGTAAATGACCACCAAATCGGTAAAAGATACAGCAACGAAATGTGTAGTCTATGCACATTGATAAAAATATGTATATAATACGATTTTCGAATGCAACGATAAAAAAATTTTTACAAAAATATCCAGCGAAATAGGTTTGTAACTATAAATTCTTTTCTGCAATAATGTGTTATTTAAAGTAATTGTTCCACAAAACTCACTGGGTAGAGAAAACCTACATAATACGTATTGCTTTGGTTGACCAGTACGAAAGCAGGCTTTTAATTTTTTTTCTAATGCTGCTGGCAAACACTTAATTGTCTTGGATGTCTTAAGGCAAGCGCTGCACCGACGTTACTCACTTAGCGCTGCCCAGGAGGTACGTGCAGCTTGAAGATAAGCTACGGACGTGGAATAACACTACCTCCGCAAAGCTCTACGTTCCTCCTAAGGGACCTCCGGTTTACAGTGGATTCCGAACCACTACAAACATTCATAGCACCGCCGGTACTCGAACCCGAAATCTGTGGAACCGAGCGCCGAGCGCTAGCCACTCGGCCATTCAGGCCCCGGCGTTTAATATTTAAATAGAAAATTTGAAATTACCACTTAATTATGAAACAAAGCAACGGCATTTTGTAATCTATGAAAATTAAAATGAATCTGCATACATTATTTTGAGATGAAAATATTTGCATGCTTTTGAAGTTAAAGGAGATATAATTCCAATTGGAACAGCCGTCCCACCCGAAGGCATTCGGCGTTACTTGAAACCTGCCGTCACTAGAGACCCGCCCACTCAGAGAGGAGAGCCGCCTGGGACATTTAGCGACGTTCGCCTTCGATGGACAGTCGTCTCTCGGGTGACATCCACCTTCGAGAGCCTCAGACTCCTAAAGTAGCACAACAACATCCTGTGCGACTTGCAGGGTACATATTTTACTGCTTTCGATAGAAGTTTGTCAATTTTAGTAATTTCAAATAGTTAACATTTCAATATATCCATTAAGTTCAGAAGAATTCATTCTGCCAAACAAAAAAAAAATGTATTTATTATTTTTTTTTGGAAATACGAATTTTATATGGGCCTGAATGACCAAATGGCTAACGCTCTGGCGCTCGGTACCATAGGGATCGAGTTCCGGCGGCGCCATGAATGTTTGTAGTGGTTCGGAATCCACTTTAAACCGTAAGTCCCGGTCTAACAGGATCGTAGAGCATTGCGGGGGTAGTGTTACTCCGCGTCCCTAGCTTATCTTCAAGCTACACGCCCCTCCTGGGTAATGCTAAGTGAGTAACGTCGGTGCAGCTCTTTCCTTAAGGCATCCAAGACAATTAAGTGTTTGCCAGCAGCATTACAACAAACAAATATTAATTTTAAGCAAACAAAATACTCATTAGGGTTTAATATAAAATTTTAGTATAACTTTACAAATAACAGTTAACCAAATACACCTAAGACTTGGGACTAGTAAAATAATAAAACAAGAATAATATATTTGCTAATCGAAATATTATACAATTTAGCACCAACATAAGAAAATATACTTTTTTTCAAAAAAATATCTGTTTATAAAATTAAATATCTCTTATAGATATTCACATTAATATTCTCATGACTTTAACTATGATTTTTTTAATAATATTTCTTGTTAAATATAACATCTTTAGTATAGTTTTTAACATCTTTAGTATATAAAGTCCGAAATCCCATATTGAATTATGAATCATTGAACATAAAACTATGATATACTGTCATATGTGATTTGGGATCCCATATACATCATATCCCATATACATCCTCCCCCACAATAACAAATATTAAAACTCCCAAAGAATCTATATTTATACGAAGGGAATTCGTCAAAATCTGGTTAAAGAAAAAAATTTCCAATACATCTTTTGGTATTCGCTGTTGGTATAAATTCAATATCTTTGTTTGAATGGAAAATAACTCTGGAGAAATTCGATAAAAAGCAATAAGATTTCTTTCTAAAAATTACTATTATTCATAAGGTAGGTTCAGAGTTATGATAGAAAAAATAATTCAAAGAAATACACTCTTACATGGGAAAAGTATTCTTCCAAGTATAGCTTGTTTCAAGAACTAAAATGATTTATTGAGAATTACGTCGAGTCACAATTTTCCCTCAATTGTTTATTTTTATATTACCTTTTATTCCTTACTTAAAAATTATAATAATAATATAAAACAAGTAATATAATAAAAAAAATTTTAAGTCAATTCCTACTCTTTTTCACTCTATTGCAGAAAGTCCTTTATAAATAATTTTCATTCTTTTTTTTTTTAAGTTTATTTGGCGCCATCTATTGGTAGATATGTGCAATTTAAATCTAAAAAAAACTAAAATTAATTCATTAAACTAAATGACTGAATTAATATTTGAAAAACTGTATTCACATCAGTGTCATCCACTACAAGTTTAAAAGAAAAGTATATTTGAACTTGAATGGATGAATAAAAGTGTTTTACTAACGAGTGAAAATTTGAAGAAGATATATATAGGGAGAGTGCGAGCTAATAGAAGGAATTGAAGAAAACTAATACAAAATTTATGCATATATAAATTAAAAAAAAAAAAAAAAATTACAAGTTAATTTTTAAGAAATTAATATACATCTCATTTTCTATCTAATCAATGGGCTTAAAGCTTAAGAAATTTCTCTCATTCGCAAAGCAGGAGATCAACCAAGGCTCTCCGTCAACCGGGCAAATCATCGTCGTGAGAATTACGTCCGATCATAACATCACGATTTACAAAATGCAAGCAATAACAATCAGCTAGATATTAATATATTTATTTATATATATCTAATTAAAGTCGTTATTTTCTCAGCAATTGATATCGTCGTGAGACTATTCTGTTTCAGAAAGACAATTTCAGCCAATTAAGAGCAGAGAAAGAAAATTTGAAATAACAATCTAATTTCTGAAGTGGCAGAAATGGAACTTTTTACGTTAGAAGATTATTAAAAATAGGGTTGCATTACGATTTTGAGATCCGTGCAATAAAATTAAAAACTGTAAAATGATATATTTTCTAAAGAAGATGACCGAAATAGACTTTAAAAAATTTAAATAAATTTAAAAAAAAAAAATTATTTTTGAAAATTTTTAAATAAATTTAATTTTAAAATTCGAATCATATTTTCAACCTCGGCATTTCCATTTTCGTATCAGTCAAAGGTAAAAACTCTTTGGCATATTCACCACTAGGGCAATGAAATTATAAGCTTAACTACGCCATTTTTTAAAAATAATTTATTAATATTTCGAAAACTCGAAGAGTTTAGAAAAAAACTGAATTGAATGGAAAATTAATTACACCTCCTCTGATCGACGTTTATCTATTGGCGTACTTTTCATCTCTGAGGGTTTTAGAGAGAATAAACGATATATAGGTAAGCTGGCAGAATGTCTGTGTTTTGACTAGTTATGTGCTATCCAGATAGGGAATGAACTAATAACGAATTAAAAAATAATAATAAATTTAATGTAACTAACCAAGTTTAGAACAAATATGGTCTAATGGAATTTTTCTTTATTCAATTGGGTTATGAAACCAGACTTGAAAATTAAAATATTTACATGAATAATTTTTGCTGCAATTTGGCAAAAATTAAAAAAAAAAAAAAAGCATATTTTATGACTTAACGAAAATACATTTCATTCAAAGAATATGTAAATCGTATGACCTGCATACATTAGTAGACATATATCCACTCTATGCATGCATTGAACTAAAGTAATGATGCTATTAAAAGGTATGAGCGGGTGTTAACCGAGTCACTTAGAGCAAAAATAGAAGAGGATATAAAGGAATGTTTTTAATAAAACTGCACATCTTTCAATGCTTTTAGTTTAATGCATACACAATATCAATCAATTCCTTCGATTCTGAAAATGAAAATGAAAATTCTCTACGATAACAGTCCTGATTGTTATCGTAGGGTGCTGTAGCAAAAAAATACAATTTTATTAGAAATTCGATTGAAAATTTTAAATACATTCATTCATTGTCCTAATAACTCATGAATTAATACTAGTAACTCAATTTTGGCAACAAACTAAAAATGGTTTTCGAAGGCTAATACTCCGATCTTTAAAATAAAATAAGAGAATTTTTCCTTTTTTTTTTACCCAAGAAAATAGTGATTTAAAAATTGTTAGTTATCTTAAATAAATTAATTATTAAAGATTGTGCTCCAACTAGTTTCCCCATGTTAAAAAAAAAGTATACAGCTCTTTCAAAGATACACAGTAAGAACCCTTTCTGACAGAAAGAATTAAAATGATTTTTTAATATTAGTATCAACACACTAAAAATATTAAAAAAAAAAAAAAAAAAATGAAATCCTCAAGACAAATTTCAATTCATTATGCTTGAATGCATCTATTTTATTAGTAAACTGCATAAAACTGGGAGCGATCTCATTATCTCTTTGGAAACCTATGTGGGATTGTCATCTCCTTCCCAATCTATATCACCAGTTCTATAGTGCAAATCTGACCACTCGTCCAGTCCTGTACTGATGTCGTCCGGCCATCAGTTGTTCAAGCTCTTCATTTTTCCAAAGAGAATCAAACATATCGTGGAAAGTGACGTCTAAAAGCTCTTGTTAAGTCGTGTGCTGAAAATATTGGATTAATGGTGGTATAAGTACTCGTCGTATATAATTTCTGTAGGTCATATTAAGAATTTAAGTCGTTATATTGCAAAATTCTCGTCCACACTCTGTAGCGATATGAATAGTGAATACCAGCCAATATTATCTTGTAGTCACAATTTTTAATGCCCATGGTTTCGTCTTTGGCGTCATAAGTGTCATCAAAAAAGAGGATAGTTCTAAATTTGACAAATGGAGGAGAGTTCTAAATTTGACAAATCTAAAAGGAGGTTAGTTCTAAATTTCACACATCTAAATGGAGGAGAGTTCTAAATTTGGCAAATCTAAATGGAGGAGAGTTCTGAATTTGACAAATCTAAATGGAGGAGAGTTCTAAATTTGGCAAATATAAAAGGAGGATAGTTCTAAATTTCACAAATCTAAATGGATGATAGTTCTTCTTTCAATAGTTGCGCATCTTTTAGTTTTCATGTAGTCCTAACTCGCTATGGTTTCGGAGATGAAAGTAGAACAAAGATAAACATATTTTGAGTATAGATTAGTATAGGTTGCACAAAAATTTATAACGTTGACACTCAAGGGACAAATGAAAATTTGTGTTAGTTTTTTTTTCCCCTTTTATATATCTTTTTCCTAATTCCATGTATTTTAAGGTATTTTATACATTTTGTTGGTTACTGAATGACACAAATCATCTTATTTTTTTATAATTAACCACTAAGCATTTTTAAATTTATTTTCATGACAAGTTTTACAAATTGATTGCAACGAAATTAATGAATGATGTCTTCTGGTAGCTTCGCAATTTTCAAAAGATTTGCAAAATTCACAATTTGTATCTTTTTTCCTATTTCCATGCATTTTAAGATATTTTATATATTTTGTTGGTTACTGAAATGCCACCGCTCCAAAACAGCCAATGTTTAAAATCTATTAGACTTTTTATTATCTTGAAGGATGAAACTATTTTTTAATATTATTATGTTAAACATAGATTCTCAGAAATCTATGTTTAGCTTCTAATTTTCTAATTTCTTTTGCATTTTTTGCCGATATATTTTTTAATTAAATTTAACATTGTAAACATATTTTCTGATCGAAAAGGGGCCTGGCCGTGTCATCTTCTAATTATTGAGTAATCCTTTTCTTTTTTCCATTAATTTTGAAAAGTACCTGATGCATGTTGAAAAAAAAAAAAAATATTGCGAGATACATTGTATAAAATTGGGTACATTAATTTCTTTATACATGGAAGTGTTTTATCCAAACGTGGGTATTTTTTCTTCTAAAAATCAGAACTTAATTTACCAAACAAAACAATTCATATGAAATTCATAATATTTAGGGTTACAAAAGCAGAGGAGACTATTGTGGCATTAAATGTTAAGACGCTATGTGATTAATTTTGAAATAGATTTCATTTGCACAAAGAAATTTTATTGCTATAGTGTTTTTAACTTCTAAGGTTTTTTTATTTTCAATTAGTAAATTCAAAATCTTTTTTTTTTTTTGTGTCTCATTAACAACGCTTGATTTATTTCATTCTGTCTATGAGTGTAACATAGACACTTTGGACACGGCAAAACAATTTTGGTAAAACTTTTAATTTTGTGTATTTTTTTATTTTCCAGCTGAACCAATCTTTTATGTAGCAGAATATGTCTCACAAAAATGTTTACAAGAATGAATTAACATTTCCTTTTTGTTTTTGGAATTTTCAAATTCATCCCATTTTTCTTTATAATTAACCACTAAACATTTTTAAATTTATTTTTATGAAAATTTTACAAATAGATTGCAAAGAAATTAATGAATGGTGTCTTTCGACAGCTTCGCAATATTCAAAGATTTGCAAAACCCTTTGAACAAGTTTCAATATATCTTCATTCAAATGAATGCCTCTCAACCAATGACATCATTTCTTACTTCCATTTCTCTAAGTATTCTTCCCAAAGAAACCAAAGTCTTGAACACTGTCTCATTTAGGAGAAGCATTAGGCTAATTGTTCTTTCTTAGGTTTGTGCTTCGTTTCCCATTACTAGATGACTTCAGGATCATTTTGACCTGTGATTGTCAAAGGTTTCAGTACCAACTATTAAATTTGATGTCTTCCGATACTAAGGTAACGCAGTGCCATCAATACCATTTCTATCAAGATTAGGCTGGTCATAGTCCCAAGATTAAAATATTAAGTATTTTAAAGTTATTCAATTAAATGTTTATTTACATTTAATGTGTTTCCTTCTTTTAGCAACTTTCTCATGAGCAATACTGAATTTTGGTTTTATAATTTTGATACATTTTTTTCTTTCCCACCAATCTATTTTGATATTCGTTACAATTGAAATATCTAACATGTTCCAATTTTAGGTAATTCCATTTGTAATTTAATACTAATTGAAAATATTAGAAAATGAAGATACATAAAATGGATAGATTAAAAATTCTAGCAAATGGAAAAACAAGTTGCAAACAAGAATCAATAACTTTCTTTCTGAGGTGTGTCAGAAGTCTTAAGGAAATAAATTCTTTCGACATGCTTTTCATAATTTTCATTAGATTAAACTTTCAATTAACTTTTTGTCTCATGGGAAAATAGCTGTCATATTCAGCTGTATCAGTTCTCGTCAAAAACATCGCCATTACAATCATTACAACATTATTGTCAGTTCGTTTGAGGAAAAATTTTGATTTGAACATTACAAATGGATATCTTATCAAACTACTACATCTTTAGTAGAATTTTACAATTTTAATGATTATTCTCTTCTGTTATTTAAATTCCGATAATTTTGAAAAAATTTGTAGTTTGTATCTTTTTATGAAACATTCTGCAAGAGAAGAAATAGCATTGAAGCGAATCTTCATCATCGGTTATTACAACGTAAAATAAACAAGTAACTGTATTTTAAATTTTTAACATAATATCAGTATTCAAATAAACAGAATTCATGTGTTAGCACAAATTCATCCATGTAAACAATAGTTTAAAATGAGATGCGCTATTTTTCAGAAATGAGGAACAACTATTTCATAGCTTGTATATGTAGCCTGTTTCATAGTCTGTAAATTAAACACATATTTACAAATATGTGTTTAGTTTGAATCTCCGAAAAACACTGCCTTCATGTCTTCTCTTTAAATATTGGATGGGATACTAAGTGAATTCGACTGTCGCAAATAACTATTCTCTCGAAAATAACTATTGTAATGCCCTTTTATTGGCAAAAAGAGAGGACCTTGACAGGCATAGAAAATACGGCCGAAATACAAACAACTTTTGTTCACTTATCTAAGCCATTTAAAGCCTCAACACGTTAATTAACAAGAAGTTTAAAGAAAATTTTACGCTCCCTGGTTTATTGGTTCGACTGCAATTCTGAGGAATTTTTCAAACGTTGTTAGTTAATGAAAATTCTTAATAGTAAAATTTCCCCTTTCTAGGGAATTGCCCCCTTCAAGTTCAATTAATAAATGTCATTGAAGTGCACTTTCAGAAATAAATAAAAAAAACATTTTTAATTATTAAAGTTAGCTGACATTTGCTCTTATCTAATTTAATTTGGTTTTCTGAAACGTTTCAGACAAAATTCAAAATATTTAATTCTACAATTTTATCTGGTATTCTATTTTTACCATAATGTTGTTCCTTTTCTTGAAAATATTCATTAAAAAGGGCAAAGGGAAAGATGTCTTTAGGTATGAATTTGAGAAGTTTTGTTAAAAGAATTTTTGTAATTTATGAAAATATAACGCTTAGAATAAGTTTTTGTTTTTTTCTTAATTTGAAAGAACATTTTTTTTTAATGACAACATATATAGAACATAATTTTTCATTTTGCTGTTACGATATTTGCACATATATTTACTATTGCTTTTTTTTTTTTTAAAATACACTATATGAAGTATATACTGCATGATTTCTTTTACTTATTTATTTTTGGTTAAATGAAAATGTTGATGGGAAAAAATGAAAGGACTCATGAAATTGTTGGGGAAAAAACTGGAGGAATTGCAAAAATGTTGCTGTACACATTGATTCATTTTGATGTTCTATTGTTAAGATAGTTTGCTTTGTTTACTTAAAAAACAGCCAGTTCACAATAGTTTAAAAATGCAGTAACATATTTTGCAATTTTTGGTTACGTAAATAAAGAAATTCTAACATGTCTAAAATAATTTGCATCTCGTTTCTAAACGCATCTGTAGTCTATCGATTAAAGGAACAGTTCTAATGTATGTAATTTCAATAAATAAGAACATTTATTGAAATTACATACATACATTACATAACTGTTACAAATTATTTAACAGTAAAATACTGGTCAAATTATTTAATCAAAAATTCAAAAAAATATTTATAATGCTCTCATATTTTAATTGCAACTTTTTGCTTGATTATTAAATGATTCTACTTCGGGCTGCACACAGTTTGGCAGAGAATGTCTAGAATATCATTTGTCATAAAATATGACCCAGATGGTGACTTCAACTAACATTTAACTAAAAATAGTATCTCAAAAGAAAATACTATTTCTTTTAATTGCAATAAATAATTAACTAGTATTGATAATGTCCATCAAATTTTTACATTATTTTTTTTCAATTTGATTTTTTACAAAACATTCTATTTAGAACCATTTTTTTTTCTCAAATTTCGTTCCTACATAAACTCCTTTAAATTATATTCTATGTTTGGAAATGATGATTTAAGTTGCTTCAATTTGGCTTATCGTTTTTGAAGGTTATTTTTATTGCTATTGGATCTGATATGTAACAGAGCAAATCTATGTTAGACTGCTGTTTAATCCACATGAGTAGAATCGAGTTTCTTTTGGAAAAGAGGAATCTCCAATTCCTGAATACTTCGAAATCGGAAAAAAACTCGGCTTAGACATAAATACGAACCGTGTGAAATTTTGCTATAGAATGAATAGACATGAGAGCTGGTAAAATTTCATCGATTCTTACGTATTCACAGCTTACAGAATAGTTTCAATGTGTTTTTCAAGTACTTTAATAGTGTTTTATAACAACTTATTCTTGCGATATTTCCTGTAATGTAGCTATAGAGTATTAATAAAAAAGAGCTGTCTACTATTCTAAAGGAACTGAAAAGTTGGGACAAGCATCTCCCTGTCCTTTTAGTACTAGAAATGGCGCTGTATTTCTTCTTGGTTTTTTTTTCCTGTTGTCATTTATTTAGAAAACGTAAACATGTTACAAAGCGATTCTGAAAATTCCGAAAAATTCTCCTTCTTAAGTCATGCATTTATTAAACTGTGTGCTTACTAAAATAAACTATATGCAAGAAATATTATTTTGTTTATAACTGTAATCATTTTTGTATAATGTATACTAAAACATTATTTCATAAAATATAATAAAACATTACAAAAGTTAATTTAAAGGAATATTTTATTTTTCAATTATTTTGAAGAAATGATTCAAGAAAATTTATTAATAGGATAAATTTGCATTTATTCACAACTACACCATTCTGCCTAGAGTTGCCAATTGGGAATTTTGTGGGTGAGAACTCTGTTTGTGCTTTGTGATGCTCTAAGGTTATATGAGACTGGGAACTGTGGCTTAAAGTGAATTCCGAAACACTACAAACATCTGTGGCACCGAAAGCTAACCACTCGGCCATCAGGTCCCATCTATTTACAACTAAAATAATATACCACATCTTTAAAAATCGTTGCGTGATAGTAGACCTTTTTCACACTTCGAGCCTACAGCATAGAGTAATAGTAATGGCCAACTTTAAAGATTGCCGGCAAAAATCGCCAATCTATCATCGCGAAGTAAAAGTCATGCGAGGTATATGATCATGTGAGGTATATGATCATGTGAAGATTTTATCTGCCCCAAACTGGCAACCCCAAAACTCTCTCTGCTACATTACTTCTCTATGTTAACGCAGTAAGCATTTTTCAGTTTCTACTATTAGTTCACATTCTCCCTATATATATCTTGTTCAAATTTTCAATCGTTCATAAAACACTTTTATTCATCCACTCGAGTTCAAACGCATTTTTTTTTTTGAACTTGTAGTGGATGACACTTTATGTTAATGCAGTTTTTTCAAATAGTAATTCATCCATCAAATTTAATGAATCAATTTTAGTTTTTTTAAATTTAAGTTGCATGTATCTAATAAAGAAAGTCGAAAATTTCAACCTTATTTGTAAAGGACTTTTCTGCAATACAATGGAAAAAAAGTAGGAATTGACTTTAATTTTTTTTTTTTTTTTTTAATATTACTTTTTTTATTTAGTTTCTCTATAAAGATTAATTCTGCTTAATTAGCTGATTCAAATAAAAGCACTACTTCTAAGTGTTTTAAATTTCATTTGGATGAATTTGCGAGGTAAGGTATTGAAGTATTAAGCAGTGAAGGAAGTTAGGTCAAGTCATCAGATGAGTGTCCATTCGTAGATGCATTTGTAAGCTTCTTTTGGCTAGGGAGTTCTTGCATTCTCCTAAAAATTCAACTAAGATTAAAAATGCTACTAAATTACTTATTATTCATATAATATTAATTACATTTTTCAGTAATCTTTAATTGGGACTAATTGTGCTAGAAGTTCAATTATAAAAGTACTACAGTTTGAAACATTTTATAGCCCAAATAGAAAAGCCTAAAGCCAGCTTTGCTGCCCTTTATCTGAATCTAAATTAATTCTTTAATTGAATTTCCCTAAGTCTTTAATTAAATGTGGTGTAATTCTTTAAATATATTGCTTCTAAGCCAACTTCTAACTAAACATTTAATGTACAGCTTCTGATTTTCCTAAAATGTTTGTTTCTATAAGCCATAACTTAATTGAAAGTTGATTCCAATTAAACAGAAAATCTTTCTTAATTGGATATTGATTTAGTTCTCTGCTCAGTCGTAATGGAGTAGGAATCGCAGAAATAGTTATTAATAGAAATTAATTTCCAATTAAGGCTGCAGATATTTTCTCTGGCTTCTGGGCTGAGAAAACAGGAAACTAAAAGACATCTAATAGACACGCAAACAATTCGAATGCGTTTCTCGAAAATGTCACAAAACCAATTATTACCCTTCGCTCAACTGGAAGAAAAACAAAATTTGTAAAAAATCAAATTTTTAGATATACATATATCTAGAAATGAAATAGTTGTCAAATAATCCGATGCATTTTGAAGAATTAGAAGTTAAATGAAAAATAATAATATTGCAAATAGAAATAAGCGAAAAGAACCTTAGATCAATTGTAAGAAATTCAAAATTTGTAAAAAATGAAATTTGGGGATAATTTCCACATATCTAGAAATGAAATAGTTGTCAAATAAGCCGATGCATTTTGAAGAATTAGAAAATGAAAAATAATAATACTGCAAATCGAAATACATTTATAATCTAACTTAGTGAACTTTTAGTTCACCACACATATAAATATGTCTGCTTCTAAATATGCGTTTTTATTATTTTTGACAAATGGATCATTATTAAAAACTTAGTGAAAAAAAAAAAAAAGTAACGCGGGGCTTTATAATACTATTCTTTTGGTACGTGACACAGTTTGATATTTTTCAAAATATTTCAATAAGCAAATGAAGTGAAGTGTTGAAACTTTTTCATATTTATACGTGAAAAAAGAAAATGTCAAATGGTTTTACGCAGCACAGCAGCAAATCCTACTTCCTTTGAAAAACGAGAAAACAGTCCTTTAAAAGAAATCTAAACCGCTTCATAAACATTTTACCAATATATGTATATATATATATATAAAACAATAAAACGAAGTAGTCATGGCTTAAAAATAAAATTTAATAACTTTTTCTCAAATGCAAAATTTCAATTCGTATGGGACAGAAAGCAGATTGCAACACATTTATTTCGTTTCTAAATCGAAATTCGAGGGAAGTATTATTTTAAATGACATTTGGGGATTAAGTGAAAATATAAAAAAAGTTCCTGTCGAAAGATCTTTCAGCAGCGTGTGAAGAAAACAATTGAAATGTTCCAAAAGTTGTCCGTTCTTAGAGAAAAACATTTTTCTAAAAACATGTGGAGTATTTTTGTTTTTGGTACACAATAACAAAGTATGTAGGAGATTCGATTGCTTTTCGAGTGCATTTTTAATAACTCATTTAATCTTCAGTTTTTCGTGTATATTTCTATATGTATACTGACGCACTTAAATAGTAGTGAATTCACAATGAAACGAAATCTGGTGTCTACAATAACAATACTTTCGCGTATGATCTGAGTTTTACAGTAAAAAAAAAGAAATATAATTTATTTTTGTTTTGAAAGAAATTCTAAATGCATTCAATTCCAATGTAAAATTTTAATAACTACGTAAAACTTAGAGAATCTCAATTGTAAATGTTAATCTACGACTACGTTATCGGAAGAAAAACCTCAGAAAAAAAAATTATTTGTTTAGAATCAATGCTTTAAATAATAGATTAGATTATTTTATTTGAATGACACTTCATTTAGGAAAAAAATTTCTTTAAATATCTGCTGTCGAATAAAAATTTTACGTACAATAAATTTTTTTATTAAAATGCAAAGACTCTCCGCACACTACAATGTATAACTTCTAGAAGTAAGACTTCCAGAAGTAAACAGCAAACAAAGACAATTTTAAATCATCTAAAAATAATAAATTTAATGCATATAACGTTACAAAAGATCAAAATGGAAAAGAGAAAAGGCTTTAAGAAGCATTAAAGAAAGAATACACAAATTTGCATAAGACTTTAAAAGTTTCAGTTCTTTTCTTGAAATTTCCAGGATTAAAACAGGCCCGAAACAGTTAAAAATAATGTGATTAACCATCTGCAGTAAACTTTTCATTGCAGTTTTAAAATCAATTGAGCATAGATAAAATCTATTTAAGTTGTTGAAATTGCCGTTCTCCCTCGTTAACTAAATAAATTCAGGCGATTGATGAAAAAGGAAGAGGGAGAAATATCTGGAAAAATAGTTCTATACTTAATTAATTCCAGAGTTTGATAGTTTTAAATGAGTGTCTGTTTATAATACGATTTTGCCACATTTCTATTAATTTCTATGACTCAATTATGCAATTATTTATGACTACGATTGTCTACGGCTATGTTTATGATCGTCTAGCTAAATAAGCCCATTTTGTTCAAAAAAAAAAATATTAAAAGATCTTTTGAATGATTACGATAATTTTAATCTGATAAAATATGATGCAATATTTTACATTGGTTCGAATGAAGGAAGAAACTCTGCGCAAATTGAACATTGGAACCATTTTGTTCTTTTATTCTTTCTACACAACAGTTGAGTAATAAAAATAGTATATTATTTATGGATTCTGTATTATAATATTCTAATTCATGACCTTTTTTAATTATGAAATAGGCAAAGCCAACTTTTTCATTTATTTTACTGCCTTTTGTATAGTAAACTATTGGAAGTGTCCTGCAAAATTATTATTATGAATAATAATTTGATTGGATTCCTTTTAGATGGATGATGTTCAGAGGAAATTGGCATTTAAAATTCGTAATTATTTTCAGAAGATTGGTTGAGATTTTCTCTTAACTCTTCATTCAAACTAATGACACAACAACCGGAAATAATTTGCAGTAGAATAGGTCTTGGCAAACCTCCAGGTAGTTTAAGTATATTGACCTTTATATGAAAAGAAAGAAACACCACCTTGTTTATAAATTGTAGAAATAAGATTGGACTCACAAGAAATTCGTTTTAATCCCAGACTGTACCTTATCACTGCAATTTGCTATCTGGGAAGAGAATTTCTAGAATTTGCTATCTAAGAAGAGATACCCTGGTACTTTCCTTTGCAAAAGACAAAAAAGAGGAAATGCGATGAGAAACAGCTGCTAAAATGACAAGTGATTCCTTTTTTTTTTATAATCAATGATCTCAGTTCCATAACATTTATTTCTAATTGTTTGAACTTTTTCTGCAAATGATAGATAAAATCAGAAATTCTTAAGCTTTAATAAAGTGATCGGCTAACAATTTACTTCAAAACACAGAAGTAAAAGGCAACAAAAGGCAACCGATTCTCAAGAATGAAAGATTTTTAATTAGAACTTTCTAGAAAGCAAGTCCAGAAATAGATGCTTTGAGGACACCTCTGTAGATGAAATTTTTCCAAAGCAGAACTCAAAGTGATGATTGCAGCTTTGTTATACAGGAAGTCGTTTACTAGAGAAAAAGTATACATAGCTGTCTCTTTTATTTATTAGGTATAGAATATCTTGAGTCAATTTCCCTATTCGAAAGTTCGAAAAAAAAAATTGATGTAATATGGAGATTTTTTTTCCTTTATCATGAAAACGCGAAAAACACCATCGATACTTTACAGCATACCATGGATATACCATCGTTATTAAGTAGTAGATGCCCATCGATTAGCCTAAAAGCGTCCGTGTCTCTGAGAAGACGATAATTCCGCACATCTTTCTGTTAGGCTCGAGGAGGTGAATCCCCCAGATGCCATCTTTCAAGATGTCTTGGAAAGTGTGGGGAAATATTGAGTTGCTAAATATCTGCCGGTGTAACAATAAGTAACTAGTAACGATTATGTAATTATTATAAGTAATTAGTAACGATTCGAGAAGATAAAATGCTTGTTTGCATTTATTTACTAACCAAGATTTTCGTTTGTCGACCAAATTGTATAGCGTTAATGCGTTATCATTAATAATGATGGCATTTTGAATGGGGTGACAGATAAAGGTCCGAATTGAAAAAGGGAAATTTACAGAAGTCAAACGTAAAAAAAACTTAGTAGAATAAGAATATCTTGTTTGTGTGTTGCTCTACTGTCATCTTGTGCACACTTTAGGCTAATTAGACCGGGACCTAACGCGGATTCCAAATCACTCACAAACATCCATGACACAGCCAAGATTCTAACCTGAAGCCTGTGGTACCAAAGGGTAGAGCGTTGGCCAATTGACCACCCAATTGCTGCTAAAATGTCTTGCAGCTAAACACTAATGTAATACATTTCTTTACTTATTGAGCGTCTTCGTGTTCAAAAATTAGCTCAACCTCAAAAAACAAATTAATAATTTTTCAAAATAATTAAATAAATCTAATAGTTTTAATATATAATTGACAATTGAAAATAATAATTTATATTGGTATACGATTAAATATAGTTACTCATATTTTTATTTCAAGAAAACAATACAAGCCACATTTACTCAAATGTTTGATAATTATTTAATCAGGAAAATAAATGAAAGCGGACAATTTTTAAATTATTGCAATTTATGAAGCTTTATTGTTATTAATATGCTAAAAAATCATAATTTTTTTATTTAATCAAAATGTTATAAATATGTCACGCTTTTTTAATATATGGCGGATAAAAAATTTAAGCTCAAATAAGAAAATCGGATATGTTTGGATATAGTTTTTAAGTTATGACTTTTCAATTCTGATTTTTTATTTTTAACCTATAGTTTCATTTTTTGCAGAATTTTAAGAAAAAAAAAATGAAAGTGGAATAAGGAAAGTAAACGATTAAAAGTACAAAATAGAAATTTATTTTCTATTTTAATTGAAGTGCAATTGGTGAGTAGACTTATCCACGATCTTTCAGCACACTCACCAGGTGAAAAATAATAAATTAAAAAAATATTTTAGCTTTTATTGTTTAAGTGTTATAATTTTTAAGTTGTATTAAATACACATACACACACACACACACATATATATATATATATAATCTTCAAAACATTCCTTTTTTAATTACAAAAATTTTGTTATTTTTGGCTTATCATTAGCCTTTTTAAATTAAAGTATACTTAAATGTATAAAATATTTTTTTCATAAATAACCTAATGGTTATTTTAAGCTATAAATAATTACAAATATACAAATTTATTCACATTAAAATATTGACATACTTTCAAAATAAATTACAACAAAAATTAGCATTTGTTTTAAGAATTATTTCAATGCCTAAGACATCACATACACAAATCAAACGTTCTTACCTTTGTTTTCAATAGCTGGTGTAAGATGAAACGTTCCGAATGTGACGAATATGGTGTAAAAGATCTAAAAAAAAAAAAAAAAAAAAAAACAACATCAGTGGTGGTGCTTTTTTATCATTAGTAAAAGAGACTGTTAGAAATAAGTTAGTTTTCTTTATAAATATCACTGTAGAATGCCTTGTACAACAAAAATAGTTATACAAACATTTATATATTTGAAACTGAAGTAATAAAAGTGATCTTATAAGCAGTATCAGAAGCAAACAGATTTTAGAGTGGGCGAAAAAAAAAACCGCATCGTGATTCTTTTTCTACTTCATCAAATTCAGAGTCAAGATGCAAAAATCTGTAGAACAAAATATTTCGTATAATCACTGGAGGTCCCACGTATTTTTGCATTGATACAATTCACAAGGACTTAAACATCGAAAAATAAAAAGATTTCGTCAAGAAGACCTCCTTTCAAGGACTCATCAATAACAACCTAACTAAAATTAAAATTTTCTTCGCCCGCAATGACGGAATTGTTAAAATCCATACCCCACTACCAAATGGCTTGATGATGGCCAACGGCCAATGGCCAATTAAAATTCAATTTTACGACTCTTTATGTTTTTTAACGTGTTTTGACTTTCGTCCTTGTTAAAACTTATACATTCTCTACAGGTATAGTTTTTAAAGATAATCAATATTTGCATTTTTTTTATCTTCTCATAATTATAAACTTTTTATCTATTCTTTTTCCACTTCAATGAAGTTCCACTAAAATATATTTGACAAAATTGAATGAAATTTTCCCATTTCAATTACTAAAGCAATCTATATACTTAAAGTAAGAATCAGATACCCCTTTAAATCGTCTGCAAACTTATGTAGCCTCTCCCATCTAAAATATTTTAAATTCCTTTTATTGATATACTTTATTGATAGTTACGGTGGACGACGTTTGAAACTTTACGACCCAAAAGCAATGATTTCAAACTTGAGATGCTTTAATTATTAAATACTTTAATATTAAGGAAGCTGACCGAGACTCTGAAATTGTGCGACAGTTTAATATTGCGGGGATTGTAATACTAAAAATGTATCATTTGCCATAAATCAACCATTTTAATCATGGCTCATTTGAAATTATAATGAATTTCGGAAACACATTAATGTTATTTAAATTATGATTTATACTATTAGAATATGAATTCTTTTGTGATATTTGAGATTTGTGTTTAATATAGAGATTTGTGTTTAAATATTTGACTTCCCATCTATAAATCATTCCATCTGTTTTAATTCAAATATGTAGGACAAATTTTTAAATATAGGATATGCAAAGATATGAATAAATATATAACATATTCATTCATTTATAAAATATAAAATAATACTCAAACTTGTTTTTATGCTGTTGATAGAGACCATATAAAAGCATTTCCTGAAACTTTAAAAGTACTTATAAAATATAGTGTTTGCATGGCATTTAAAAATTCTTTTATGTGGTAAATAGTGACTGCATAAAAATGTTCCACTTAGAAAATATGTAGTAAATCCAAACTTCACTATGTAGTACTACCTCGCATCTAATAACATTCGCGGTAATGAGATGCTATAATATCGGGTGGGCCATCTGTTGGGTTCTTATTAATTTGCATATCATTTTTTACAGCGATCTGTTTTTTTCCTCTTTAAAATATATTTTTTCATTCATTTTTATTCATATACATTTGGTGGAAGTGTTTTTATAGACACCACAAAAATTAACGTGCCAAAAAAGGACAGCATAAAAAACGGGTGTAAGTGTATGTTATTACTTTCTATTCCTAATGCATTTTCCTGATATGAATTGTATTTACATCATATATGTCAGTATACATTAATTTCAGAAATTTTGCTAAGGAATTGGACATATATGCCCTTAAAGCAGCCCTCCCTTAACAATTCTTGCTTAAACATCATTACTATAATAAATTTAAAAAAAAAACATGTATTGCAATTAGGGAGAAAATTAAAAAAAAAAAAAGATTTTGTAAATAATTTTATATTTTGCTTGTCTTTAAACAGTTACTTTTTTCTTTCAAACACACAGCGGTTATTTAGCCTTGCTTAGTGGGAAGTTAAAACGATAATCCATGCTTGTGAAAACAAAATTCTTTTTCCATTTTCTTGTCTCTAATCGTCGGAGCGATTTTTGTTAGATATCTTCAGAGGCCATTACTTGCCAGTTCATTTTCAGTTTCTTGGCTAAACAGCGTGGATGCCGTGCAGTGCTTAAAAGTGCCTATAAAAAGCCTCAACTTCATGAATTGCGCCCGCGAGGCAGTTTGAGGCTGGACTGCAAAGAGATCGTTAAGCAAAATTTCTCTAACATTCTCGGCTGTTAACAGCTTTTCTTAGCAGGTAGCCAGACACATTTAATCAATATCTAATTATAAACGGGGGATTTTATTTGATGCTGTGTCAGTCAAACGTTCTCTTGCAGCAGTTGCGTCAGTCGGAATGGCTCCATGTCAGAGACATTCTTGCATTTTCCATTCAATGAGAAATACCTTTCTCCGAACAGAAATATTATGTTGGTGCATAATTGTCAGGCGTTTTTGTTGACGTGATATATTTTTAAAATTTGCAATATTTTATAAATTTATGAATGAAAATATCCTTCTACTTTTAGGTTATAAAAATGCGTGTCGATAAGCATACTCATACTCATTTTTGGATTGGGTTCCACAAATAACAAATCCCGTTTAATATGATTTCCCAATGGATGATTCAGCTTCTGTCCCATCAAACATACCACATTGTCTTCTTAAGTCCACGTCCTTCGTTATTCATTTTGATGAAACTCCTGGGGAAACGCAGATCCTCTTTCTGTTGAGGTTTTTTAAGAGAAGCCACGATTCAACCCCAGTGACAAGATCCTTCAGAAACGGACTCGTTTAGTTGAAGCAAATCGGTGAAAATTCGAACATATTCGGCTATATTGTAGTCGCTGAGTTTTTTGGGATCCATCCAGCCTATTTCCTACTTTTTCAAAGTTTTTGAGAAAGTGGTATAGCATAATATGACGAATATGAGTATGATTATCGACAAGCATTTTTATAACCTAAAAGTAGAAGGATATTTTCATTCATAAATTTATAAAATATTGCAAATTTTTATTAAAATATAGCACGGCAAAAAGAACCCGCCTGATAATTATGCACCAACCTAGTATTTATTAAGAAATTTTCTTGTAAATAGGTCAATTGTTTAATTCTAATTTTTGTATATTATTAAATAGATCGAAGTCAAATATTTTTCAGTATTAGCTAACTTGTATGACAGAGTATCTCTCTGCAACATCAATAGGCATTTGTGGATCATTTTGCTGCTTATTTCGCTTATTCAGTCAAAAATTAATTGCCGATGAACCTCTATTTCTGAAAAGTAAACCACACAACACGATATGTTTGGAAAATATATGAGATAAGAAACGGATAAAAGTATTTTAGAATATAAATTTACACAAGTGAAATTTAGATTTTATGATGAAAGAACAATTTCAATGACGAATCAAAATTATTTTAAAACGCATTTATATAGTGCAACCCTGATTCCTCCTATACACTGACAAGAGCGCCCCCTGTGGCGTTCAGAAGAAAGGGTGGATCAGTCTCGAGATTCTCACCCTGTAATGGTTTGATTTGTCGCTCTACGGTTATTTTTTCACACTTTAGGCTAATTAGATCGGAACCTACAATTTAATGTGGATTCTGAACCACTCACAAACATCCATGCCATTGCTAGGATTCAAACCTGTGGTATCAAATACCAATTTGTGGTATCATCCAGAGTGCTAGCCAATTGGCCGTCAGGCCGCAGTCAATTCAGGAGATCTTTCATTGTTATAGCTGGCCAAGTAGGGTACGCATAAATGATAGTACGGCATACGTCACATCTGAGATGTCTCATTGCTGTAACCAGAATTTGATGTAAATAATTTATAGCTTAAAAACACTAATAAACACACTTTTTTAGAGTTAATCAAACTAAAAAGTAAAAAATAATTGTTAACATAAGAATAAAATGACTGACGAGAAAAGGAATGTCACTGTTCTAAAAGCGTGGGGTGCTCGATATCAATCGTTATAATTTTTCACTAGTTTCATTCCGAAATGCAGAGTTAGTTTGAAAATGTCATACAAAGCACCCCGCTTGAATGGACAATACATGTTAGGTGTGTCTGTTCGTATTGGCGTGGAGTAAAGATCAAAAGCTGATTGGCAAAGTATGAGGTTTCGAATTTAAAGGGTTTTTTTTTTCTTTGTTCTAATGCAGCTGGCAAACACTTAGACAGCTTGGTCTTGGATGCCTTAAGACAAGCGCTGCACAGACGTTACTCACTTTGTATTACCCAGAGGGAGCGTGTCACTTGAAGATAAGACACGGACGCGGAGTAACAAAGCCCCCGCAACGCTCTACGATCCTATTAGGACCGGGACCTACGGTTTAAAGTGGATTCCGAACCACTTCAAACATCCATGGCACCGCCGGAACTCGGACCCGAAACCTGTGTTACCGAGCGCCAGAGCGCTAGCCACTCGGCCATTCAGGCCCCAATTTAAAGTTTTATGAGTCATTAAAAAAAAATTTTGTAATATGAGTTGTAGAGAAGATAGTTCTACAGGGTCTTCACGCCCCCCCAAAAAAAAAAGAGAAATGCAATCTAATGAGCCTCTAACAGATGATGAAATTGCTAATGTATTGGTTGAGATTTTGTTGCTGTCGTATCTCTCATAGAAGGAGGGAAGAGGGGTGCAGCTTCTGTTCTGATGGAGCACCCGTAGGTAGGCTTAAAGTGGATTCCGAACCACTACAAACATCCATGGCTTCGCCGGGACTCGAACCGAAAACCTGTGGGACAAAGCCAGACACTCGGCCATTCAGACTCAGTTGAGCTTTCGGACGTGTGATGTGACTGCGGTGAAGAATTCCTTCCTCCCAACTAGGTTTCCAATAATAATAATAATATATTTGTTACCAACCCAGTAAAGTAGCACCTAGTACCTAGTAGTACCTTGTTATGAGAATATAATGTTTATCAAGCCAAGCTTTGGCTTCAATAGTATTTTTTTTGTCCAAAAAGCAATGCTTTATTAACAATTAATTCCTTTTTATCCATTTTTCAAACTAACAAAAGTTGCTTCACTAAAAATGCGATAACTCACATACTAATAGTTCAACAGTTGTCAAATTTATACACGGGTCTTTTAAAGGTTTGGACTAACTAAAAATCATAGGGATTTAATACTAGTAGCGCCATCTATGTGTCAGCCTACGAACGTTTCAGCCCGCCTGTTATTTATTAAATAAAAAAAAATTTCCATCATTATAATATTACTTGATGCCTTCTCACATATCATATACAATGAATACTATAATTCTAAAAGGAAATATACATCTTATAAGATAAAATCTTTCATCTCAAAAAAAAAAAGGTGTCAAACCCAGAAACAAAAAATGTTATTTTGACCGTGGCAGTATAGCAGATGAAAATCTCAATGAACAACCTTTAAATGTTTTTTTTATGGCTTGTTGTTTAAATCGAAAAATAAATATAAATTTGTGAATAGCTGCGGAAAAAGAGGAAATTTCAAAGCTCTTCCATTCAGAAACAAATTTTTCTGGAAGGCATAAAACTGAATTTCAAAGTGCAGTGTTTGCGCTAAACAAGGTATATAAATCGTTGTTTTGTAAAATATTTAGAATTCTTTACAAGTATTATGTTATCTGGAAAACTATGTAAATTTGTTTTCGCATGAAAAAAAATATCTTCTTCTAGAATTCTTCTATGGAACTATTACATGTAAAGTACATCCTTTGATAAATAGAACCCTTGGGTGTAATACTTTGTTGACTATTAAAGTAATATTTTATATGGTTTGTTGGATGGTTCAATTTTTTTCTGACATTCTATACTGATTTTTGTTTTCGGTTTTATAATAAAGAGAATTATTTAATTAGAATATAGTGTTTCATTAATCTAGTTAAATAGGTCCTTAAGGTGCACATATTTAATTCTGTTTTCTTTAACCCGAAGACCGTGCAGAATAGTGCGAAGTGTGCAGATTTGTTAATAAAATTTAGCATAGATACTAAAATGGGTTTACAAAATTAATGTTCACATTTAAATTAATAAATAGAGTAGAATATACTACTGTGTCCAAAAAGTAAGACCAATTTTCAATTTAAAATTCTCGGGGCTTAAGGAATTTCAATTTTTTTTTTTTTTTTTAAGTTGTCTTTGACATCTATGGGAAATTTGACGTCAAAATATTCATTAGTGTTTGAGTTACGCTTGGCTTTGTGAGACGCTAAAACTGATTCCGGCGATTTTTGAAATGTCTGAATTAGTTAAGCTAAGGACTTGCATTAAATTGTATTTGCAGAAACGTATAGAATGTGGCAGAAGGCATTCAGTGAGCATTCCTATATCGGAAAGAAATGTTTACAAGTGATATAAGCAGTTCAAATAAGGCAGAGAACGCGTTGAAGACAAGGAGCCCTCTGGTCGACCTCAACCGCAACCGACGCAGCTCACGTCCAAAAAATTAAAGATTTGATATATATATATATATAAGAATATTTTTAAAGAAAGGACTAAGTGTTTGATTTTGCATTTAATTTAGCGAGTGTTTACCTTTAAGTTATACCTTTCGTACTAAACAAACATAAAATCGAACAAGTTAAAATGTCTCTTAAAAAGTGTTTTTGATGTCAATGGGCGTCTACTACTGCTGTGTTGCAGGAATT